>JAASGK010000298.1:0-29022 GCA_023334195.1 Globisporangium emineosum
ACTTGAATGCAAATCTTGAACTTGAACTTGAACTCTCATGTCGACGATGCAGCGTCGCCAGATGGTTTCTAGGAAGATGAGTAATGACGATGCAGCGTCATCACTTCATCTAGAGCACAACTGGCTACCTTTAGCCCTGGTTCCCATGTCTTACCCTGTAGAGACATGTCCCGCTTCTCTCTGTCTCATCTCCGGTGCCCAGCACCCATTGAGGTATGTACTGAGAGGCCCATTACACTCAGTTTGATTCGCAGGTGCGGGGGCGACGTCATGCGCAAGTAATTCGTCGGCTGCAGTCATACCTGTCGCGAATCCGTAGACAACCACAGCCTCGACACCGGCAGGAAATCAACTCCTTCCTCGCCTACGAGCGAACCGCCGGGTCGAATGTACGACCTGCGGTTCTCCAGTTCGCGTCCTTGCTTCGAAGTCCAGCCGTCGGCGCAAAGGCGACCCCACACATGCCAGTGCAATGCATGAGTTGCGGCGCCACGATTCGGTTGGATCGCATGCGCTTTCGCTGAAATAAACAAAACGATATTAGAATCTGCAGTCGTGGTCCATTGCACACATTTGCGGGCGTACCCTTTTTCTGTTCTAATTGGTCCCTTTTCTGTTCCAAATTAACCAGATATACATATACTATACACACATACCTGGGCACACCTGGCTATCCCTGGACGAAAAACACGGGAAAATCCCTGGGGAGTTCCCTTGTCCTCGCCAAAAGGCCCCTCCCTGTCTATCTTGTTTTGATTCACTGGATTCTGTTTTGTTAATTAATTTTGTTAAAACAAAATCAAAATGCCCCTGTTTTGGCATTTCGCCAAGTTTGGTCAACATTTCTCTGAGTGTTGGTCACGGCAACCTCCAAAATGTGCGGACATTGTTTTGTCTGCAATGCCCGCGCATTCCGCATTCCGTATTGAACGGGAACTCGATCCAATTCGCAAACAGTGCGCGCTTGGGATGAGGGTGTAGCATGACTGAGAGATGGAGCTTCTGTCGAGGAGCCAAAGACAGAGAGAGAGAGAAGAGCAGCCGCGAGGAAATGTCGCTGCAAAAGGCATCGTTGACAGTTAGTGGCGCGAATGCGACGGTGAAGTCGACGACGGTGACGCAGAAGCCGCGTTGGCGAAAGGGGTGTGAAGAAAACAGCACTAACCACACGCACGACGAGATCCGAGATCCTGGCCCCCAACGTCTCTAAAGCCTGCGCCAAGGTGAGTGCGCAATCGTGCACACATCCAATTACCATCCGCGCTCAGAGAGCGATTGATCATAGCTCCCATGTTGGGATTTCGGTCCCAGGTTGGAGCCGTTCAGAGACAAGGAGTCGCGACCTTTGAGTCAACGCAGTGTGAGCGAGTATTTATTTCACGTGTCCAAACCGTCGTTCTTCAAGTGAGCTCACTCATCAAGATCATTTGTGAACGTGAGGATGAAAGCTACGAGTCAAGAGATTGCGGCTTCAAAGATGCTGAAGACTCGTGGAACTGGCAAGAAGACGGGCAAGGCGCTCCTGATACAGAGGCTGACCTCAGCATCCAGCGCAGAGCTCACCCAAGTCGCGCAGTATTCGAGGCCGACATGGCGAACTATCACGGTTGCAGCATTTGCCCACGACACCTGGGGGACACGCTCCAGCTCAAACACAGGATGGAAAGAAGCTGAAGTGATTCTACGAGACATCGAGGTTTTGGAGAGTTCCACACTGTCCGACGTGCGCAGACTGATAGTAGCGTTTTGCTCTGATGTCCCCCAAGCGTTCGAGTTCGCAGAGTTCCATCGTCTTTCGCGACCTATGGATGAAGAGAAGTGCGTTAGCATTGACGAGGTTTTGGAAGACAATCGAGTGACTATTCTCTATCAAACGCGAAAAGCTGTCATGTCCCAAGCGCTTACTGATTTATCGGAAGCAGACGCACCTCTGACAACGCAATCGAGCAACCAGAGTCCCAATCCAGCATCTCATCCAGCATTCAGTCTTGCCCGCCAGTTCGGCGAATTTCGCGCAACAGCCGACATCTTTTTGAAGAAAACGGGAGGCATCACAATACAGCTGCACTCATTCTCGAGCGACGGACGTCACATGGAAGGAGCAAGCATATTGAAACCAGCGGAAATGATCACCATCAGTTTAGATGCAAGGGCGTTAGGTGACCGGGTTTCGATGACCGCAAATACTGTTCAGGTCCTCATGTCATCAAGCCGCGGACAAACAAACTTGCTACAGAAGATACTCGCGCAGCTCGAGCTAACAGGAAACAAAGACGCCGAGAGCGAGTCAATACAGTGGAAGTGGAGCTCTTCAGATTTGGCAACGGTGATCGACGACGTTCAGTTGAGCCGAGTCAGACGTGCTCCAGTCAAGGTCGAAAGAGAAGTTCCAGTCAAACAGCCCGCTGAAGTGAAGCAAGCGAAGAGTCTGCCCGAAAAACAACCGAGCATAAAACTGAATCAAGTAACAACCAAAGGATCTCAAGGCTTGCTGCTCATCAAGGAGAAACCTCTTCCACGTCCAGCTCCGAGCAAGGCGCGCTCTATGGAAAATGTTGGAGCAGACCTAGTGTCTCGCCCGGAAAAGAAAACCGCGCAAGTCGCACCCTCTGGTCGATCTACGGAGCCGGTCAAAGCGGAATCTGCAAAAGCTCTGAGCAGAGAAGTCTTTGATCCTGAATCATTGAAAACGCTGAGATCTTGCCTGGGATTCGCAACCAAGTCGCTTGGGAAAGATGTTTCGTCAACTTTGATCGACCAGATTGTGTTCACGGAATTGATGCTCCGGAACTACTGCCCAAGCTCACTTGCGACGTTTGTGAAGGAAGTCCGCCGCTCACTCCGTGAAGTGCTTCGCTCGTGCTTCTTATCGGAGCCTCTGGCTGCGTGTACAACTGTACTTTGGGCTGGACTACGAGTTGCTCTTTGGGATGAGAAAATCGCCAGCTTTGCTGACCGCTTCCGATCAGAAGCGCTGACATCAGTGGACACGTTACAAGAACATTTTGTGAAGGCTCGATTCGAAGGATTTGAGGTCCGTCAGCTCCCAGTCCTACCAAGGAGCATTGCGACTCTGGTGTCATGCCTTGGTATTTTTGCAAGCGGATCTGACAATGTCGACGCGATCTCGGTAGAAGATACAATTACAAGCGTGGGATTGAACGATCCGCGCTTCGTGGAACGGAGGCTCCAAGTTTTTCGAGTTATGAGCGATTTCGGAGGCGAAAGATCATTGCTCTCCAAGCGCTGCACCAGAAAGCTGAGGGAACTGCTTGAAGACTTTGCATACTTGATGCATCTCCAACCCTTCACGGTGGACGAAGACGCGCTATATCATGCAAGCCTCCTCAGAAGGATAGCTATGGCTTTGTTCAACTTAGCCGAGTTTGATTTGTGCCAAAGCGTTCAAGTGGAGATTGACAATGGAGAGAGCCCCAGGCAAGTTGAGAACCTCCTACGAAGCGTGCTACAAGGACCAGACACTCCATTATCGCCAACAAGCTTGGACGAGCGCGCTCGACGAATGAGCGATGCCTTTAAAGATTTTTTCGTGAATCAAGAGACAAAGGCATCCGCACATCAGAATCGACCACTGATGAACAAGCCGTTGCAGGCTGGCGAAAATTCAAGATGGCGTAAAGCCAACAAAGACTGTTATGCTATAGCTACGAGTCCGGGAAACAACATCCGATTCCGATGGTTCATAGAACCCAGTGAAATCCAAACCGAGCGGTTCATTTTCTCTGGAGAAGATGACTTGATGTTCGAATGGATTTACATCGACTACGATACAACTTCCTTTGTTGAGTGTGTGGAAGCGAGTCTAGCCAAGCGTGCTCTTTCCGCGTGGAGTCTGTCGGTTCGACAGCCTGATGCACCAGATGCGTTTCAGAGTTCGTGCAAAATCGCGTTCGGTGTGAACTTCCGTCACATTGACAAGATCGAGAGCTCGATGGTATCTGCTATCAGCCACCTGCTTGCGAAGTTTGAGTGCGCGGAAAACATCGTGTGCGGATGCTACGTTGGCGATGAAGACTCCCCGAATGTGGTTATGATGCGAGCGTATTCGAGCGCCAAGAATCAAAGCAGAACACTATCACTGGAAAGCTTCCAGGACCAAATACTACATGATCCAAGTCTACTTGAGCAAACTCTACTACACGGAGGCTTGTCGTTTTTGCGAATGTGCGCACTTCGAGAAGTTGTGCGAGAAGAACACGTTCTGTCGCTGCTGCATCCGATTCACTCGGGGAACTCCTTGGCAGAGAAAATTGTTGAAGCTGCGATTGCACTTTGCGCCAGCTTGCCCGAGCTCATGCTGTCGCAACAGGTGTCCCATTTCATCCTGTTCCTGGTTCTGCAGCAATGCATCAGCGCAGATTTGACGATTCAATATTTATCCGGTCTGCAAAGACTGCTCAAGAATGCGGCGCAAGAGGTACAAAGTGCGGATTTGATATCTGACTTTGTGAATCAAGCCTTTGTGTTTCCAACCGATGGGGTTCTTTCAACCCCAGCAACGCAGAATGCAGATGTGTATGACGTTCTTTGGGAGATATCGACGAGCGAGCTGCTGGGTCCAAGTTGTCGTGAAGCGTGCAGAACTATTGTTATTTGGGCATTTTTCCTGCCGAGAGTGATGAACGAGGACCGAATACTGCGGTATTCGTTGCTGATTCCTCTCAATCAAGAGACAGTCGACGCACTCCTAGAGATTCTAAGAGATCAGACGCGATACCCAACTGAGCTGCGCTCTTTAGTGGCAAAGTGGACATGCCATATATCCGTGAGCACCCAAAGTGATCCTAAGTTGCGGAAAAAAGTGGCGAGATTGGGTCTCGTATGCCGTTTGTTGGAAGTGGTTTGGGATCTCGAAAAATCAGACGTCGGAGCTTCTGTTATCCGCGCTCTGGCAACATTCCAGATATGTGAAGAATTCAGATTCCAAGTGACAACGACACTGCTCCGGCTTTCAAGTCAATCTGAAGACCACCGCGACTCTGTTCTTGAAGAAGTCATTCCGTCGCTTCGGAGGTGTGAAGACGCAGAGCGAGTTCGTCCGTTTTACAAGTTTGTCGCACACCAGCACACACAAGTTGAGCTGTGCAAGTGCTATTGCAATGTTCAACTCGATGGCGAGGCGAGAAATGCCATCGCCTCCAGCTACGCACGGAAATTTGCGGACTCGATGATCAGCCAAGCACTGAAAACTAGCATAAGCCGGGCTACTTGCGGTGTTGATGGCTTGCCGAGACGGCTGCAATCGCTTGCGATCAAAGTGAGAAAAGCCGCGAAGATCCAGCGAGGCTTCCTTCGATGGTTGTACATGGCGAAGAAAGGCACGGGAGTGCTCTCGAACGTTGACAAGTGGTGGATTTGCGACAAATGCAAACATACACCATCGTTCCTGGCAGGGATTGTCATCTGTCTTCGACAAACCCCAGACTCCTTGGCGCTCAATGCAAAAATGCCTGAGCGTCAAAACTACACCAGCGCTACGGCAACGGATTCATCTCCTGTCACTTATGTCTTGTTCATCGAAGGCGTGGTGAATTTCATTCGTCAACTGTTGCGTGAGGAGACAGCCTGTGAAGTTCTATCCCAGGTGTTCAAGATCGACTACTCGCTGCTAAAGCTTACTTCCCACGACTCCCAGGTTATTCGAAGATGTGCAATCCGAGCTCTAGCTGAGCTTTGCTGGCGGTCCAAACCATCCATGAAGTTTGTGTGCTCTCGGCTGAACAAGAGCATTTGGGATAATCGAGATTTCTCATTCATTCGGCAGAAGCAAGACAAAAAATTCTGTCCTTGGATAGAATTTATCATTCGCCTGGTGGTCGAGAGATTCAAGCTTTCATCTGCCGGCGGAACGTCAAATACCGAAGGAATCGTGGAGAACGTCCGATCTCTTTCTTCTGGTGTGAAGATTGGACCAGCGTTGAGCGATATTGACGCCGTGTCATCGCTTTTCCTCGTTCTGAGTTACGAGCCCGAGAATTCCGCGATCATCTTGAAGATTATCCCCGCGGTTGCTAAGAGTCTATCAAAGGTGAGAAAATGAAACTGAGCGGCAAGTACTCGTGTGCCGTTTCCTGATGTGATAATTGTGTGTTCTCGTGTGCTTGTAGTGGATTTCCAATGAACACAAGTACCTCCATCTCCGCTTCCTAGCAGCAATGCAGAATGCGCTCCTGCTGTCCGAGTCGATGGTTGGCATGGAAACTTTCGCTGACGCAGTAGTAATTGATCTGCGATTCGTTCTTCAGGAATCAGCGGGAATTCCTTTTCCTATGATGGCAAAAGCGCTGGTGCTTGGGATTATTTGGAGCATGTGCCTATCGCAGGGCGTCCGGAAGATGTTAATTCATCAGCACTCATACCTGGTTGTTCAGAACCTGATGAGCGCGCTACCTGTTTCAACGGATCTGAAGACGCAGCAGAAATCGCTATCACCAGATTTGCAAATTATCGTGTCGAGTGCGGTTGGGGCCCTGGCCACAATGAGCACAGAGGGTCATTTCAGTCCGATGGAGCTCTCAGTTCTCAATGCTTTGGAAGTCGTATACACACTTCTCCCACAAGCATTACCAGACGAGACGGCAATGGGATCGGATTCGACACGAACGCGTCGAACCATGCACGCGACCTGTCCGATTCTTAATGCCTCAATGGCTCGAAATGTCCGCTTTGGGCTCTGTCCGCAGTTTGCTTCTTTCCGGGCATTTTGGTGCTATGAAGACTTTACCAGCCATTTGCGAGAACAGGTATGATTTTGATTTTTTACTACGGATGTTCGCTGTCATATTTCCTTGCCTGAAACAACTAAACGCTGATTACAGATCTCAAGGCTCTTCGCGACAATCGCGTACCATCCTGGCAATTCAGAAATGCGGTGCGCTGCAACACGATACTACTTCCAGAACTTTTCGCATCAGACTGGCGAGCGAGGAAGCGCGATCAACTTCACGATCAAAACTGTCTCGTTGATTTATCGATCGTGCAGCGAAGCAAAGTTGCTGGACGACAAGTATTCCGACATACCAGCAAAATCGCTGACACGGCTGCTTATTCGGATGAAAGCAGTTCAACATGGCGGGGCAAATACGGAAAACGCCAAAACAACCAAAAGAATAGTGGTCGCGCTTTGGGATCTGTATCTATTCTCTGGGAATGCAAGGTCAGCGGTGCAGGAGTTACATAGCCATTTGCTGACGCTACTGCATTCCCAATTTGCGGATGACAAGTTGCGGATCGCGGTAAGATTCATGTTTAAGCTAACTGACTTGCGTTACTGTCGACTGCCTCTTTGACGACGAATTATTTTATTGTTGTAGATTTTAGGTTTGCTGGCGATGACAGTGAAACCCAACACTTCAACAAGAAGTGGTCAGCCAGGAGAAGAAGATGCCAGTCCAGCTCCGGGTGATGATATCGGTGACACCATTGTGGATTCGATCGATTCGTCCAGTCAAGTATCCAGCGTCAATCTTCTCACGACTGTTCTCAAAGAGTTTCCCCTAATCACCCGTATTCTGAGTGCTTACGAGCGTGGGAATCCTGCCTCAGTGCTGCGTCCTGCAAAGAAATGGTCGCCTCTCTTGCTGGACTCGAAAGGTTCCTCTCCCTTTGATCCGGGCGACAAGAACCCGTACGAAGTTATCAAGAGCATTCGGTGGCCGGTGGAACTCTTGTTCATGCTGCACGACAGCGCTGCTGCACAAGAGCTTGCTCTGCAAGTGAGTGACCTGGAAGTGGTCATCCAGGCTCTTTCAGATTTGGACTGCAAAAGTATCCAAGAGTGGCCTCACACTGTGTATGGGAGACAAGAACTGGTTCTTCAACTCACCAAGATACTGCGAGTCTTCTCACGGCGCCTTCCTATGACGAAATCGATGGCACTTCGGTGTCTAGATGTTCTGTCAGGAGCTGACGTCATGATGTCATACACAAACGAGCTCGCGGTCACCGTGAATGAATCGCTGAACAACGAGAAGTGTCTTGGCGCATTTCTACAACAGGAGAATCACTCAGTCGTCCAAGGACTCAGGATTATTTCCAAGTATGGCTGTCAAACGGATCTATACAACAACGTAAGTGCGGCAACCTTGCGGATCTGCATTTAAACGTTTTATCTCGCGTCTAATCTCGTTGTCATTGTTCCTCAGATATTAGATTTCTTGTGCACGATGGCTCGACACATGGATGAAGCTGCATTCACTGCGCAAGTGGGAATCGTTGAAGCTGTCAACGGACTGGGAGTTGGCGTCATCGGTGAGCGTGTGCTCAGCTTGTTTTCAACAGCGAACCGTGGACTGAGTGATTGGACTCTCATTATGAAAGCGCTCGAGTTTTTCCACATCATCATGCAAAGCCCTCTCATGCGGTCACGCCTGTTGGTTGCGATCAGAAGAAGGCCTCGAACGACTTTCCATCGACTGGGCGATGAAGCGCATGGAAAAGGCTCTTCTTTTGCAAAGCAAAGCGCGAGCGCGACGGGAATTTCAAATCTGCTGATGGTTGCATTTCAAATGATTTCATTCCGGTTCTGGATGGATACCTCGATGCAAGATATCGTGATGCGAGCATGCTTAGCTGGAAGTAAAGTCGCGGTGAACTTGCTGCAAGACACTTACAGCGATGCGGGTCAAGACACATCTTCAGGGCTCTTTCGTGTGGTGTCCGCAGCTTTGACGCAAGATCATCTTCAGCCGAGAATTGTCTCCTCATCAACAGCTAAAGAACCACTAGGCGCTCTGTGCCATGTGCTTTCAGCCAGCTACTTCCACGCTCAAAATTCAAGATGGAGGGCTTTCGCGTACGTATATGGATATTACATGCAGTCTGATATTGCGTTTGACTGTGGGATGGGAACTGATCAACTAATTGACTCATTCTTATATTTGTTTACTCAGAACCGCAAGCAATATCCAAGAGATGCAAAACGTGTTTGTGAGCGGACTCGCCCATCTTGCTGCGTGCCACGATGCATGCCACTCAAAGCAGTTGACGAAGTTCGTGATGAAGAATGTGGAGAATCCCGTGTTTCTCGAGCCGAACCACGCAACTCTCCTTTCGATCCTGCGGATGTATCGACGTTGCTGCTGCAATTCGCACATTTATCGAATACTTCGACTCGGATCAACTCCGCTGTGGAATCTAAGTGGTGAAACAGAAACACACAAGGATGACTCTTACTTCCGACGACTCGGCCGTACATTCGCAACGCACAGATCAGCGACTGCAATCCAGTGGGAGATCAGTCTTCTGCTTTGGCATCAATTCTACTCATTTCCGTTCTTGACTCAAGCGAGCAGAAAGCCCTCGACCGCAAGTTCCAAGCAAACCCAAGTTCGAGTTACAACAGCCAGCAGTCGTAACAGCGGCAACTCGCGAAAGCAAAGCAAAGTGGTAACGGATGATGTCGTCGCATCAATTGACGCGGACACGCTGAACAGCAGGTTCGTTGGCGAATGTCTCCAGGATCAGTTTCAGTTGCTGTATGGATCGTCAAAAATCGTGTCCCACGGTGCACGAGATTTCGAACTTGGGCTCATCTCTGAGCTTCGCAGCGAAGAAAAACCGGGGATCGCTGCGGCTGAGGGGGAGTACCTTGTCAATGCGCTCATCGAGCTGCTGTTCACAAGAATCAAGTCTTCGTTGGAAGAGCGTCCCAAGCCCTGTCGACCGGTTTGGCTTCAGGAACTGCAGCAAGTGTTTGACATGATCGACCAGCTATCGAAAGCATTAAGCTCGCAGGATGCGAGACAAGATATCCAGGAGGGCTGTATCCACAATGCTTCCATTCAGCTGACCCTCGACGCAGTCCGCAATGTCCGGTTTGATGGTGTGAATGAACTGGTGGTATGCTTCAAGATTCTCCAGCAATACTGTCATGAAAGGAGGCAAATGGGAAAGCTTGTTGGGGAGTTTGAAGTCGCAGAAGTGCTGGCGTCACGTCTTGGTCAAAGCGGCATGGAAACTTTCGGCTTGGAGTCGTGTCAGCGCACACTCGACTTTGTTCTGTTCCTAACTGATCGGGTCGACAGCGAGCAAGATAGACAGCACTTTTGCTGCACCCCACAATTCGTGTGTGGGATTTTCGAGCTGCTTGACATGGATTGGACGCTCGCTGATGCAATTGGCATGGCAAAGTGCCCAGTCGCAATTTTGCGCTTCTTCTCTCAACCTTCAAACGCAGAGCAAGAGTGCGGCACCGAGCCCGAGTTTAATGCCACCAGATGCGTGATGAGGGTGCTTGAAACTAGGACCTCCACCTCCGTTACCATCGACCCAAACCACAACACACAGACGGCGGTCTGTCTTGGTGTCTCAAACTTATCGAGATCGTACTTGCACGTTCTCATTCGATATTTGGTCAACCCAGATGGCTTGAGAGAAGTTGGAGGTTCAATTCTGGAGATCCTCTTGTGGTTCTTGGTTGCTGAACCCGCAACCATGTTGGAAAAGCTGTTGGATCACAATGCGCTTCCGGTAGTGTGCAATTTGCTGTGGAGTGCCGACACGATTATCCAGAAGCGAGCTGTCACAATACTGAAGACCGCGGCTCAATCAGCGCGAACAGGAAACAACCAACGTATCATTTCAGCCCTTGGGGGTATTTTCACCGGCAGTCAGCGTCCATTTTACGATGGGCACATAACGTCGATTCTGTCAATGGAACAGTTGGAAGCAACCAGCAAACCTTTGAAAACAAAAAGAGCTCGAGCAGACAGTGTGAAGATTCTGGATTTGCTTTGTCGACTGACGTTGTTTTCGCGAATATCTGCGGAAGATCTTACTCTATTGAGTCAAAGGATCTCCTCTCCGCTGCGCTTCCAACAAGGTGAGAAGATAATTTTCGAGGGGAAGAATGAACAAGACGTATTCATAGTCGTCAGCGGAGATGTCGACTGGACGCTGCAAGTCTGTCAACTCCCCTGTAGTAGGCGAAAACCCAAGCGGCTTGAGTGCTCACTTGGAAAAGGATGCGCGCTTGGCTACTTGTCGTCTTGTCTATTGGGAGTGAAGAACGAAGTGGTGCGGGAGATTGCCATTGCAGCAAATGACGTCGTGTGCTTGTTGATACCGGAGCAACTGTGGACTATCCCCAAATCAGACGCAGAAAAGCGAATAGCAGGGAATCTACGAGACGCTGCCAAAAGTGCCAGCGGCGCTGTTTTCCATTTTGGAAAACACGCATCTTGTCCTACAGACGTACGAGCGCTAGCCAGCAAGTTGTACTTGAGAGCATTGAAAAAACTAGCACTCGACCAGTCAAGCGGTGACGTGGAGCTGCGTGAAGGTGCGATCTACCTTCTGACAGCTCTTTGTCGGGAGTATCGCCATCGAGTTGAGGCTGCCACTCTTCGTGCAGACCAGCTGTGGGTGCTTCAAGAGTTCTTCGTGTTGGTCGCAAAGGACACCACACCAACGAAAATCAGGCGCGAGGTCATTCATCTCACACTAGAATTATCCCGAGGTCCCAGTGAGGAGTTGGTGCAAAGTGTTTTGACAAACTGGCGGTCAGGGAGCGGTTGCTGCGGTCTTGCAGTGCTCGCAAAAGGATTTGTGAAATGCACAGCGGATTTGGAAAGTCTACAGTCGTGGATGCAATGCACAGTGAATCTCACACAGTCCCGTGGAGAAGCACTCGGAAAGACTATCGTGCGCGCTTTGCCAAACGCTGCTTTGTTTCACGTATTCGCGACTTTCCTGGCTTTGACGAACGTCATGTCCTCGCTCAACCCACTGGTGTGGGACTATCTTCATTTTCTGGCGTGCATCACAGAGAGTCCATTTGGACGAAGCAAGATTGTGAACTGCCTGGCCTTTTCCGATCGAGTTCAGGTCTCCCGCCATCTTTTAGCTCTGATTGAGGTTTTCGCTACCGAGAACCCTTCAAAGAGTGAACCTGTTGCCATCCGAGACCGCCCTTTGCTTCGCGTCATCACAAATCTGTCGCGCCACGACGCATTTAAAGAGTCGATCTGGTCACTACCAGAGTGGGAGCTTGAAATCACGTCAATACTGGATCAGCTCCATCTTTTGGCTCGCAACAAGCAAGATTCGATCACTACGATGTTGTTGTTCGAGTTTCTTTGCAACATTCTAGAATCCAAGATGGCATCGGATTCTGCCAAAACCCGTACAATCGCGTGGATGGGCGAGAGTCTAGCGATCGATGAGTGCGTTGTCTCGCTCTTGATATCGTGGAGTACTCTGGATAGAGGCCAAGCTGCCACTCTTATCTGGCGTGTATTACACATCTGCCAAGTACTTTCAAGAAGCAACGGCACAGATCAAGCCTCGAACGTTGCAGTAGTGTTGGTATTCAGGCGGTGTGCAAGTCGCTGGAGCCCAGAACTGCAAAAGCTCTATATCGATGCATGTGCTGGTGAGCGCGTCGCGAACTCAGATTTTCGGCTTGAGCTACTTCGTGGTCTCAAAATTATTTTCGAGTGCGGTATTGAGCTGATACCACAAGATGAAGGCCGAGAGGAGCTTCTTGTAGGATTGATGGAGCAACTACAACGAGAGCAGCAGATATGCTGGAGGAATGGAGAGTGGCGTGGCCATTGCGGCTACTCGCGCTATGTGGGTGGTGTCTTGGGCTCCATCACTAAAGGATTCGCTAGAAGTAGTGTCGAGGTCGGATGCATTGGACTGTCGCTCGTCCTGACACAGGTCGACAAGTTGATGCTATTTTTCCGACAGCATGGATCTACGTTCGCGAAGATGAGTGGCAAAGAGTATCGTAAAGCTCTACACTCAGAGTTGTTGCTCCAGCGCTCAGCTCTCGGCTCCTTGCATCATTTACGATCACAGGGTGGTGAAACTACGGGCGATGATGTTTCTCGTCACTTGATGCAAGAAACCCTCGTCCACCAGCTCCTGAGTATGTTATGTCAAGACAACAAGTCGTTTCCGGCTAGCATCGTGCGGCTCGCTGGCGCATGCCTGATTGAACTGCTCCACGATGGAGAATTTGGATCGAAGCTCACAAGTGCAACCATGATCGCATTGATGACGAAGTTGTTTGGTACCCTGCGCTTCCGTGCTGCTCTCCGAGCAAAAGTTCGCTCGTTGTGGTATCTCTGTCGCGTTGTTCGAAAAGATGATGCAGCTCTTGAATTCCGTTCGGTAAAGCCGTCCGAGTGGGTTGTTCTGATTGGAAACACGTTGGTAATCGACCTAGACGCGAGTGGCCGATCACTGTACTACCAAGGAAAGATCGTCAATTGTCTCGTTGAGCAATTTGGTAGTGCTGCGTTTCAGTCATCGAGCTGCGAGGACGTGGAAAAAATGGCGATGAAGCTTTTGAGTTTGGTGAGCCAATTTGGAGATGGCAATCCTGCTAAAAAGAGCTACACAACTACCGGACTGAAAGTAGTTTTTGCCATCATCCGCACTTCCGACCAGCTTCTAAGCCCTGAGCTGATCAAAGCATACATAAGCTCGACAGCTCAGAATATTCGGTGCATTGTGGAGTCTCCAACAGGGTGTTCAAGTGATCAGCATGGCTCTCTTCTACAGTTGTGTTTCGAGTCAGTACGAGACCTGCACAGGGACCCCAGATACTCAAAAACAGTTGCGAGCGTGATGGCAGGGCATGCAAACATTTTGCTTGGGTTTGACAAAGTGTTTGAAAGTCTTCAGGCTCGCGGTATCGCGTTTCGAATCGCAGTCTATGACTTCATTGCACTTCTGCTAAGTTCAGCTGATGAATTAAGCAAATACTCTCTCCAGGTTGGGTTGGTGGAACAAGAGAATCAAGGCATCGCCAGCTGGATAGGGGCGTTGCGGCATGGAACGGTCATCGAGAAATCGCGAATAGTGGAATGCGTCCGACTTATGTGTGAAGGGAACCATGCTGTGATGCAAATTTACATCGCACCACAAAGTCAACTGGTCTCAGCCATTTGCGAGTCTCTCGAATTCAGTGTCGCCCCAACTCTTGCGTCCTCGGTGACATTTCTTCCAGACAGTTTGAGCGATGCTTGCGAATTAGTCACTCAGTCGTGCGCGATCCTACAAGAGTTGCTTGCGTTTGAAGTCTACACCGTGCGAGCGCAAGTGGTCGATTCGCGAAGCTGCCTTTCTGCCGTCGTGCCAGTTCTCTATCTTATGGCTCAAAAGTTCGAAGAAAACGAAATACTGATTCCGGACTGGAGCAACGTTGCTCGATCAAGTTGGGTAAAAGCAATCTCAGCCATGATTCATTTCATTCATGCGACGTTGAAGCACCGCATCAACACTTGCAGCATTCACACGAAGAGCTGTTCATTGGTGACGACGCTTTTTCTTACAGCCCGCCAACTTGAACTCGGCGAACAAGCTGTTTACATCGCGTTGAAGTCCCTCCAACGAGTGTTTCCAAACACGGGTGCACACTGCCGAAGGAAACTCTTTGGACGTCATCATTTGTTGGAGTTTGAAGAGCTCTTTGACGAATATGCAGCCTTACTTCTGAGCTACGCGGACTTCGGCTCTGCTCACTTTCAGCTCAAGGCAAAGCTTCGAATCGCTGCTCTTCAGGTATTTCGCGCGCTTTCAATTGGTGCGCAGTACTCCCAAGTTCGATCATCAATATCAAGCGAGGCAACAGCTCGTCAACTGCAGGGTGTTCTCAGCAACCTGCTGAGAAATCTGACTGCAAGTGTTGCTGCAGACACCGTGGCAGATCTAGTCGAACTGAGCCTAGAGACAAATTATGCTGAACCATCAAATACTGCCGAGCTGTTCTCCTTGTCGTGGGCGTTGATCGTGGACGCTCAGGACTTCTCAGCGTTGTCATCAAAACTTTTGCAAAAGCGCCAAGCACATGCACAACTGTGTGCTTTTGTGGTTCTTGCTCATGTTACTGCGAAAGAAAAGAGCATGCGAGAGCAGCTGAGGACCGACTTCCAAGATTTCTGGCCGCACTTTATTGCGCTTTACGACTTTGCTCGTGGTGAGCAAGATTTCACGATGCTCGAAAAGTTGACTGAGCTTGTGGTCATTATCTTCTCGCTCGCGACTGCATCCAATCAAGAGCGCGCGATACTGTCAACTCAGCCTTTTGACCTCATGCAGAGACTATTAAATGATGTGAGCTCGTGCCGAGTGGTATCATTTGCTCCAACGATCATGTTCCTTTGCGGCTGCAAGACAGAAGGACAGCACATCCTTTCGAGCTATACTCGCGAGTGTCTGGAGATACTACCAAGGAATGTGCGGCAAGTGGCAGAGGAGTGCGAGCGCCACTTTTTGCAAGCAGTCCTTTGTCATCTCTCTCTGGTGACAGAGATCCTTGCTGCTGCCGTTCATAACGACTGGGAAGTCGGTGTCCGTGAGTGCATTGATCCTGACCAGCGATTTTCTATGGGTGACGTGATCAGCCGGCTTCTGAAGATAAAATCTCGTATTGAGCCACCTACGAAGGTACTGTCAGCAAAATGTGTGTTTTCAATTGTCTAAGCTCGACTCGCTGAACGGTCTTTTCGCTTCTGATTCCTTTGACGTGCAGGCGATTCTGTGCTTGCACTACATGACAAAGCTACGTTGGCACGAGCTCCCCCAAAACGAAACCTCATTAGCAGAGGCGTTTGATGCCGGAGTTGAAGGAGAAGGGCAGGAAACGGTAGTGGAGCCGCGCTTACTCTTTTTGGCGTTTCAAGAATGCGCCAACATTGCAAGAACTTCACTGAAATCGATCCCAGCGTCAGGTCTAGGCGTTCAAAAGGTGGCTTCTTCAACGAGAGAGCTCCATGGAAAAACTCCTCTAGTTTTCGCGCAGCAGATGAGCACCAGAGCCAACTGTCTCAGCAGTGGCGAGAAGCACCATGGCTCTTTGGTCGTTGAATACTTTGAAATCGTGCTACGATGCATGGTGGAGCTGATCCCTTTGCCGTCCTTTGCGCCTGAGTTCAAGAACCACAACAACATTCTCATGAGCATTTGCGCGGTTATTGAGCTGGATATTTCGAACGCTGTGACGCATGCGAGTCTCATGCTCTTGGCAACAATCTTACGGGGCATGAAAGTTTACAAGGAGAGAATTGTGAACGCGATGGACTTGACTACACTCTTTCCGCTACTTCATGCGACAGCAAGCTCCGAGATCGTCGGATGGGTCTATCAGTGCGTCTGGGGCTTACTTCGCAACCGAGGTGTCCGTACAAGGTTTGCAGCGTGCCTTATCAGCCAGATCTCGAGCGACTTTACTCAAGTCGATTACTTTCTATACGAGAACAACCACGCGACGCACATAACGGAGGTTGCGGTGCTACGTAAAGTCAAGGAAGCGATCTACTCGTCTGAATTGAACGACCACGGGCTGGAGGCAGTGTATGGGATCCTGGCACTTCTTGCAAAGTCAGCTGCTCTTCATGTCGCCCTTCTGCAAATGGACGAGCTGCTGCTGTCTGCCGACTTGCTTGGCGACGCGCATTCGCTTCTCTCTGTTGTGGTGCCGTCCTTGAATGGTTCCATCCTGAAGCAACAGTCAAGGTTTGTGCTTCACCTCTGTCAGGCCCCATCCACAATGGCAAGCGTGCTCGCCAAACCCAATGTCCTCCGAGTGCTCAAAGATGCACTTCTCACAAACACTCCGGTAGTATGTGCGCCTGCATGTCAAGCACTCGAGCTCCTGGCGCATTATTCTGGCAACGCACCTCGTGTCGAACGGTTACGGAACGAAAACGTTGGTGCTGATACCGCTCATGACCACCGTCTCCGCCATCTGCACGCTATATGTGAAGAAGATGAACACGAGGTTTTTCAAGGAGTTCACAAACTCTTGGCTTCAGCCATTGACGACGAGACGCAAGGCGTTGCGACAGCAGACACTCGGAAAGCTGTCTGCGCTTGCATCGGTCTCTTGTACAACTTCTTGTCGTCACCTGAAGCGCCAAGCCGACTGTGCTCAGTGCTGATCGCGACGACGACGAGCGATTTTGTACGGTTATTACTTTTGTTTGTGGTGACAACGATGGGTGAGAACGCTTTCAAAACCTCAAAGCGCCACCGTCAGGAGAGGGATATGCTCGCTCGGGTGAAGGCTTTCTACGTGCTTCAATTCGTTACACAATCGCCTGGCGTGACTGCGTTTTTCGGCATCCATGCGTCGAGCCATATGGAGCTGCTCGACCTCTTGTTCTTGCTTCTTCATCATTTGATGATCGCGACGGTGGAGCGCTGGAGTCAGTCTCACGCGCAAGCAATAGTGCTCGAAACCATGCGGCTGATCCAGAATGTTACCCGCGATGTGCAAGCCTCACAAGCAATCGTCGCGAGAGTTGATGCGCTGGATATCCTCTTCCACCACCTGAACCCCGAATCCGCTGTTGCTGTGTCGAAAGCGTTTTGGGACACCCTGCGCAATTTGAGCTTCCATGAGTTGCGTTTAGCTGAGCTAGGCGAACGCATTTCGATGGCTCTCCGCGAGAATATCGTGCAGCCAGCTCTGATCTCTACTAGTAACAGCAGCGAAGCACAATCTTTGGTTGCTGTGATGATGAAAACACTGTACAAGATTGCTGAGAAAAGTGCAGACAGCCACGAAAGCTTTTTGAAACTTCTCCCGGCATTTAACCGGGTTCTTAGCAATGGTGATTCAAAAAGGGTGCTGACGTCACGGAGTCTGGAGGATCTCGCGCTGATGGTGTCTCATGTCATGAGTGCATGCAAAATCAAACTTGACGCATTTACACAGATGCTCGACTTGATTGAGCGCTTCATCACCACGTGCGAGCTTCACAACGAAACCCAACAACGGCTGGCAGAGCGAAATGCTGTAGGACCGATGCGTACATCGCTTGCGTTGGTGCTGATCAGCAACCTCGACACTGCGGTCGAGGGTCTTGTTGGCACGCTCTGCGAGCTTCTCATATTCTTCCATGAAGAAGAGTCGAAAAGTGTTTTCCCAGGCTACAGACAACTACGTGTAGAGGAGCTGGACGGGTCCAACTCCACTATTGGCTCGCTCAAAAAGCAGAAGAGTCTGTTTTCGAAGTTCAAGCTGCATCGATCCGTTCAGCCGGTGTCGAGTCGCAAGCGGTATTCCCTGATTTGCAAGAAAATGGGGGTGTTCTGCGCGGGGTATTCGCCCCCGACGCTTGACTTGCATGAGCAGATTCTGCGCATTTTCGAAAGCGCTTGCGCGTTTCGAGTGGGTCCGAGTTCTCCGAAAAGCGCTCGAGGGAAACCCGGCGGCGCCAGTGGCTGCATCGCTCACGTGATCCACTTTCACCACCAGATCTCAGCCACAGTTACCGGACGGTTCATGCTGCTGCATCCGATGGTGACCCGCTTTTGGCACAAGTGGCTTTCTCAAATGAACGTATCCGTGCTGCTCTTACTCTGTGACACCCTGCTGAATTGTGCGCTCTCCAAGATCCATACGCTCCCGTTCCTCACCTGCGGCGGAACCAAGTTGTTGGTCCAATCGGTGGTCGAAGGTGTTCGAAAGACCAATACGACTGAGTCTACTGTCAGCACATCTGACGAGTTCACAGCTGACGCGTTCTTTCTGAAATTTACTCAGTGCGTAGCAGTGCTCACTGAGCGGTCCAGCTTTTTGCAGTCAACGTACTATATGGTGCATGCTGGCGAGAAAGATGGAATCACAATCGCGAGTCTCGTGCTCGCGGCGATCATCTACTCGAAACAATGCTCCTCGTACTTGCAGCTGGCGTCGAAGATCCTCGCGCGCTTGCTCAGCTTGTTCTCACTCAAGGAAGCTGAAGAGTTGTTTGCCAACTGTGGTGCTCAGATTGCACGCACGCTCAAATGGCAGGTATCTTCTTCGGATATCGCACTCGCACTACTGACAACGATACGACAGACAGAATCCGAGGCGATCATGAAGACTCGCGTCGTGGTTAAAGTGATCCACAGCACGCTCCTGCGAACTGCAGTCCTCGGGTTGATCGATAAAGGCATTCCAGAGGTGTTGCACGACTTTGGGTTGATTCGAATGGTGGCGAGCATGGAGAAATTGTGGCTCCACTGCAAGAGTTTCGATGTATCAGCTCATTCTGGTGACGAATTAGCGCGCTCGTCTTCTTTTACACCACCAGTAAATCGAGGTCGTCGACCTTCGCTGACCTCTTCGGTGATGACGCCAATCGAAAGATGGACAGGTGGTGGGCACTCAGTACTCGGGGTTCCCCTTCGCAACTCAGAGCCCCAACTCGGGGGTGTCAGTATGGAAAACTGCGTGGATGCTCTGAAAGAACTCACAGCAGAGATAGCTCAGTACACTGTGACGAACTTCAAGACAGTGTTCGAGACTTTCGAGAGCGTAAACGATGATCTAGAGCTGATCGAAGCGATGAAGAGTTCCTCGGACGCCATTACATTTACACAGGCGACGTTCTACTCGATGAACTTGCTGCAAGAAGCTCTGGTCGCAGCGTTGCTCAGCGAAGGCTCCACAGGAGGAAAACATGATATCAATGGCATTGCTGGGGAGAATAAAAGCCCTGCCGCTGCTGCTACACGCGCTGTATTGGCTGAAGAAGTGATGGAAATCGCGCAAAGTGTTGAGCTCTTTCTTGGCAAAGTGGAGCAAGTGGTGGAGTGGATCATCATCTCGCTTCTGCACAGCGACATAGACCTTCTGTTCTATGCTACGCAGCTAGAGACGCTTTTTGAACTCACAAGCTGCCTCTTTGCGATCCCGATCGAAATGGAACAAGGCGATATTTCAGAAAATGAAGACAAAACCGAATCTGAAGCAGGTGAAATCAGTGAGAAACTCACTGAGTTTGCGTCGGCGCACAAGGAGTATGAATCAATGCCACAACCAGGACGAGTCGAGCAAAAGGGGTTCGGACAGAAAATGGTTCTTTGGAAGCCCGCGAATCGTCCTATCTACATATGCTTCCAGAGCCTGGTGATTTGTTCGTGGTTGTGGTCCGTCCTCGGGTTTCTCCCGTACTTGAAGGTGACGTACCGCAACGAGGTTCGACTGGTCCGCTTCGCAAAGAACCAACAATTCAACTCGTTCACTACCAGTTCCTCGTCATCAACGCGATCAGAACCCAGCAGCAGCGGGGTTTTCAAGTGCCATTTCGATCCAGTTGATTCAGAGTTGAGTGCGATGAAGACTGTGGAGGGAGATCTTCCGCACGCAGTCGACGTCGAGGTGTGGATCTACCTTCCGTTTTGGTACTCCGACCAGCTCATCGGGCGACGCAAAGTGCCAGTCCTAGCTAAATACATCGACGACAAGCCTTCGGCTTGGAAATTCTCACCTGCAAGCGCTCGTGGAGTGCGCGCTCATACTCCCGATGTTCTTGGGACATTGGAGATGGAACTGCGCTCGTCGCTCTCAACCCCTTCAGTCTATGCGTGCATCAGTGGCGTCGACCATGATTTTCCTGCGTACTCGACGCTGGGCTCACGGAAGTTCCGCGGCTTTCTGCGCAAGATTGGTGCGGCACTCTTGGAACTTGTGAAAGGTGCGTTTGGCTCAGTCGCAAAGTTTATTCAGCAGGAGAACGAGAAAAGACGAAAGAGCTCGCATAACCCAAAGGCCCCGGGCGCAGCTGAGCGTACAATGGAGCTGAGCATGGCAGAATTAGTCAAAGAAACCACGAACCAGATCCTAGACGTTCTCCGCCGGTCGATCCACCCAGACAAGCTCGTCGGATCGTACGAAAAGCACAACGTCGCAGCCGAGTGCGACTTTCTGATGAATCAACTGGAAAAGTCAGCTGACGAATTCACCGATGTGCTGATCCGTGGATTCCAGACAAAGAACAAATCAATTTGGCGAAACCTTGCGGAATCGTTTGAGATTGTGCGCTCGTGCTACCTTCAATCTGGGCTCGGTTTCTTCTCATCGCACTTTCAACATGGTGCGAGCCAGACACAAGCACCTACACCATCCGTGACAATGTCAAGAACTTCATTTCCAAAAGCGGTTCTACGACGCAGCAGCTTGCCCTTGGCAGGCTCCGTGCAATCATTAGCACAAGAAACTCAGTTGCACAAGAAGCGCGTTTTCCGGGAAGTGTCTTCGCAAATACGGTTCTTGGATTCGCATTTCAAAAAAGACGAGAAAAAAATGGATGCAGACCGCAAGAACTCGAGCCGTGCATGGCGCGTCGGCTCCACAGCGGGCCTCTTACCGTTCTCCACGACGATCAACCAACTGACAGGTAGCGACGTGGTCTCGCGTATGAAGAGAGTAGCGAGGCTTTCGCAATCTAGCGGCGATGAGCACTTTTCAGTATCGATACACTTGAACAGTGTGTCGCTCTCAAGTACGCAGTGGCGAATGGTACTGCCGCACGTATCGCTCTGGAATTTGAGCCAGGAGCGAGTTTCTGAGTGGCATTCCTACAGTCGCATGATCGCGCCAACGTCACTAAATCACTTTCTCCTGCAGCCAATGGAGCGGCTTCAAATGTACTGCGCGATGTTCCGGTACCTGCAGCCCATTTGCAACAACGCCAGTTTGAAGAATATGGCTTCAAATAGTATAGCCTCAGTTGCGCCACCGCCAGCTTCGCCGGCTCGAACAGGCTCAGCTTCCTCTCGAATACTGTCGTTTAAGATGCCGCGAAATGCCCGCGAGTCTAGTGACAGTAATTTGCGCGGCACCAAGCCGAAAGTCTCCAGGTCGTCTGCTAGCACGCACTCTGTTGAAGAAGGAGGCTTGTTTGCTCCTGCTGCTGCTGCTGTTACAACATCGATGCCTGCAGAGAGCCTGGAACCTACTTCGAATGAGGATGTCCGTGGCCCCAGCGCTGTTGCCCATGTACCAACGAAAATGAGCAGGGCTGTCAGATTCAAGAAATACTGGGACGCATTCATCGCAAAATCGGAGAAGTCCACGATTGCGCTGGTGCAAAACACGTTCCTCAGCTCGTTCACAGCGGAAGACTGCAGCGCAATCGAGATCGTCCGTGCGCGCCAGCTCATCAAGTACCACGCGATGGACCCCTTCGATGCAGCCGCGCGACTCGCGAGGCTCTACCACGACGCACAGCGCTTCCCAGCGATTCTCTATAGTGAAGGAAAGCTAGGCAGTTGTATTCACAACTCGCTGTGGGTACTGCTCGCAGCCACAGTCTGGCGCATCTCGGTAGCGCGCGACGCCGTGCGAGACTCGGCGCGGTCATTCAAAGAGCTCTATGCGTCCCAGTCGAGTGGAGACGACTGGACAGAAGTGCTCCGAAGGTCAAGCGTCGAGAGTGGAGGAGCGGTGGGCGACAAGCAGTTCATCGTCATCTCGGATCGGTACAGCGTACACCACCAGCAGCAGCAGCAAACAACAGCTCACAGTCGCAAATCTCGCCATGGCCGTCGCCGCCACAGAGTGCAGAACGCTTCGGCGTCATCATCTACGCAACCGGCGGAGAAGCGCACAAACATGAACAAATCGAACGACTTCATCCAGATCTCGGAGCAGGAGCTCAAGCATTTTGTGATCCTGCTGGAAGTGCAGAGCCTGGTTTCCGACATCGTGCGCGTCTGGCCGATCGAGAACGGCAACATCGGGCTCTGGGGCTTCTGGTCGAGCCTGCTGTTCACAGTGCTGGCGCTCGGCAGTCCGTTCCTCTTTCTGTACGTGTTTTGCCCGTGGATGCTCGCAAAGTCGGCGGAGAACGTGCAGGTGCTGTCGTACTACGCGTGCGGGTACGGGTTCTTCTGGATCGCGCTCGCGTTCGCGTCGATCGTGCACATCACGCGCAGCATTCCCGCATTCCTCGAAGTGCGGCGCGTCGACCGCATCAACCTGACGTCGTTTCCGTTCTGCGTGCGCAACTACCTGGCGATCCTGAGCGTGGTCTGGGAGTGCTTCCAGCTCAACACGACATCGTTCTCGGTCTGGGAGATGTCGTACCAGCCGAAGCGTATCGCCGCGCTCACGACCATCGATCTGCAGGACCTCGGCCTCGGCTTCGTGCAGGTGAATGTGTTTGCGATCATGCAGCGCGTGTCGCTGCTCTGTCTGCTGCTCTGGTGCTTTTGCCTCAAGGCGTCCAACAAGTTCAAGTCGTACCAGTGGCTCAACTACCTGCTCACGTTTGTGTTGCCCAACTTTCTAGGCGGCTTGCTGTTCATGGTGAGTGAATAGATGTTATCGCCCTATATGATTTTGTATCAAGGGCAGCAGATCTAACCGTTGTCGTCACTCCAGTTCCTGAGCAAGCAGTTCTACTTGTCGACTGCGTGTGCGCTCAACGACGACGGAGAGACCGTGCTGCTGGCGAACGATGCGATCCGCTGCTGGCGCGACGTGCACCTGACGTACGCACTGCGAGGCATGTTCGGCATGAGCATCTTCGTGCCGCTCGCCGTGCTGGCGTTCGGGAGCTACCAGGTTTTCTTTCCAGAGCTGAAGCTGGACGTGCAGACCTCTCCGCTACTGAACGTGTCGTCGCAGATCGTGAAGGCTGCGATGATGGGGGCGCTGACCTTTTTCGTCAAGCAAGTGGTACGTCTGTCCGTCTGTTCTAACGAGTGTGCAGAACTCTGAATGCACCACTTTCTGATTGCGCTGTGCTGATGTGTTTCTCTGCAGCGAATCTTTCTCGGCGTGGCGCTGGTGGGCAATCTGCTGCTGCTGGCGCTCGTGATGCGGAATCCGCTGGCATGCTCGACCTGGTAAAGCGTCCACGGGTTACTTTTCACGAATTGATACAGAAACCTGGGGGTTGAACTGACGATCCCAATTTCGTACTTACTCTGCTGGCCTTGCAGGCACCTGAAGTACGCGAAAGTGTTCATCTACTCGCTCAGCTCCTGGTCGGCGCTCTGCGCGATGATCTCCACTCTTGTGCCCCTGAGCGAGAAGGACAGCATTCCTCTCTACGCCATGCACGCTGGCTGGCTACTGCTGACGCTGGCGCTCGTGCTCGCTGTTCGCAGGGAGAGACGGAGGCTGGAGAGCGCGGTCTCCATACTGGGAGGAAAGCGTACCACTCTGGTTCGGCAACAGACGGCAAAGATGAAAGCACAGCAGCAGCAGCAGCAGCAGCAGCAGGAGCAGCTCCAATAGGGTCCTTCCAGACCTCCACCAATCAATCACCCGGTCCGAAGTCAACCAATTGGTGAGAATGCAGTGAGACCGTGTCATATTAAATAACGTCTGTCGCTCGCGTTCTTCTCACGCAAGTGTTTCCTTCAACAGTGTCTACGCCATCAAACCCAAAAATTGCGCCTCCCTGCTCTCTCTATTTGCTAAAACCCACCCACGCACTGCCGACTGCATCAACCTGTTTTCAACCACCCGCCGTTCTGCGCGCAGCTGCTCCGCAACTCCATCACGACTTCGCATGTCTCCTGGTCGTCCATGTGCAAGCAGTTGCCCAGATTCACGCGACAGACGTGCCTCAGCCCCATCAGCTCGATGGGTACGATCGTGATGTTTGTGCTGTCGATTAGAAACGTTTTGAGGTTTGGCAGCGTGACGAGGTCGACGGGGATCGGTGGCACGAGCGGATTGTTGCCCAGGTCCAGGATCTCGAGGCACTTGCAGCGACACAAGTACGATGGGAGCAGCGTCAGCAGGTTCTTGCGCATGCTCAGATGCACGAGCGACGACATGCGCTCGAAGCAGGGCGGGATGCTCACGATCTGGTTCGTGTTGGCATCGATCTTCTTGAGATGTACGAGGTTGTCCATGCTCGGGAACACCCTCAGACCGTTCTGCTGCACCGTGAAGAGCTCCAAGTTGCAGAGCGCGTCCATGTTCGGCAGCGTGACGAGCTTGTTCACCTGTAGATATAACCGCTTGAGGTTCTTCCAGCGCTTAACCTCGGGGAAGAACACGAGCAAGTTGTTGCTCACATTGAGCTCCTCGAGCTCGCAGAGCTCGCTGATGCCGTCACCCAGGTTCATGATGATGTTGTTGTAGAGGTTGATCACTTTCAGGCGCGTGCACTTCTTGATCGAGTTTGGCAGCGACACGAGGCGATTCCGGTTCGCGCGCAGCGTCTCGAGCTTCGTGAGGCTGCCGATGTCGTCCGGTAGGCGCTTAATGTGGTTCTCCGCGACGTCGAGCGTTTTCAGCTTCTTGAGCTCCACGATCTCTTTCGGCAGCTCTGAGAGCTGGTTCTCCGACACGATGAGCACTTCGAGCGCCTTGAGCATCGCGATCTCTTTCGGAATGGCGCTGATCTGGTTGCAGCGCAGATTCAGCTCCATGAGCTTTGCCATGCCAAAGACCACGCCGGGGATCTGCTGGAGGCTTGGGATCTGTTGCTTTATGAGTGTTCCCATCTCCTGAGCCGAGCCATCACGTGACATGACGGACGTGAGCTCGAGCTTGCCCTTCTTGGACATCTCGAGCACGAACGACTGCAAGCGCTGCGCCGGCTCATTGTCGAGATTCGGCGTGTGCTTCATGGTCAAGCGGCGAGTGGCTGCTTTGTCCTGCGTGTCTGTCTCTTGATCCGTAGGCATCATCTGGAGAATCCGCGGGTCCGGTCCAACGATTGACGGATTACTTGGACGACCGGTAATGGACGCTGCGCACCCCATGAGATCGCTGAGATTCACGCGTCGATTGAACACCACAGACGACGCTGCTGCTGTTGAGTTTTGTTGTCGCCACGCTCCGAGTGCGTTCGTTTGCTGAGGCAGGAAGCTTGGCGACGGCGAGAGTCTTTGCTATTCACAGCTTCGTGACTCTTCGGTTCTTCCTGTCAAGCAACGTCAAAGATAGATTCTTCGGCCCAAAATACACCCACTTTGCGGAAACTGAGACCTGGGTGATCACAGCTGCAGATAGAACTTGGGATGCCCTTCTTTTCGCGCTTGTTGATCTGCACACAGTCAAGGAGAGTTTGAAGAGTACCGAGAAGTTTGGCCAATTCGAAGCGGTTAGATTCGTCAGCGTCTTGCTAAACCCTTGATGTACTGCTTCTTCATCTCGGTATGCAGCTTCACGCCAACGCCCACCGAGAAGGGTTAGTTAGCATCACTATGCAGTGTATCCAGAAACAGAAGCAGCATCAGTGACTCTTGTTCAAATTCACGTTGGTCCATGCGGGCGTGTCCGACGTCGAGTAGTTGATGTTGACCTAGCTGTAGCAAAATCCCAAAGCAATGAGAAGCATAATGAGCATGTACGTACGTATGAGCGCAAGTCTTGACAGAGCGTCGATTTGCTGATTATGTACGACTGGACACAACAAAACGAGCGTTATTAGCTTCGAGCGCTACTACGGTAGGCAGGAGTTGATAATTGCTGTTGCGTCTCGTTGATCTTCTGGATCAACGCTTGGCACATAAACTGCTTGCGCGACAGCTTTCGGACTTCTTTTAAGAAGATGCTCAGCTCGATTTCACCATTGCTTAGAGCGCGGTCCATGAAGTACAGGGCATCCTCGATCGCATTGTACTCTGCCAATGTCTTGATCAGCCTGCAAATGAATAGAAACACAAACAGAATGGGACTTAATGCACCAGTAGAATACAGCAAGACTCTGACCAGCAATCGCCTCGGAACGTACTGCTTGGAGAGTCCGTCGCCCTCAACCAAGATGGTATCTGGGTCCATAATCTCCTGCGGATGATTCGTAAAAAAATCTTCGTGAGGTTTTGGATAAAGTGATAACGTAGCGTTTAATGATTGATTGACGTACCTTTGATTCATGCTCTTCTAGCCATGCTGCAACCTCCTGTTCCTGGGTGTCAATGATTCCCTTCGCCCGGACGAGGTCATCTCGCAAAAACTCTAGTGACTGAAGCCCTCGCTCGACGTTCTCTCTCGACTGCGTGAGTTGAAGCTGGTGTTCAAACTGCAAGTCAATGTCGTCTGTGTCACCAAACAACAGCTCAGTCATAATGCCATCAACAAGCGAGCTACGCATTTTTTCACGCAGACGTACCTCGAATTCGGTTAAACATCCTCTCGAGCTCCTGCTGAATTTTTGATGTGATTTCAACTTTCAAAGCCACACTGCGGTCCTCGACGCGAACGGAAGAGCTAGCGGAACTTCTGTTAGGATGTTGGGGGGTTCCAAAGAGCGAGGTGTCTGCGTCATGTTGAGCTGAATAGGATTGGAACTGTCCGGCTTGATACGAGGATGCATTCGAATGTTGCTGTTGATGCTGCTGGTAGTATGTTGGCTGCTGTTGTTGGTAACCCGTGGACGATGCGTTGGAATTGTACGAAGGTGGCGAATATTGCGGCATCAAATGCGCTGGGCGGCGAAATACAGGCGGCATATTTCCGAAGATTGAGCACATGTGGGCAACGAGCTCCACGAGCGTAAAGTCCTAGAAGATAACACAGTCAACATCACAATGAGTACCTTTCTCCGGTTTTATGCAAAGCTGACGTAAATGCGCACCTGTCGCCAATCCGATGTGTACGGAATCTTCACGAACCCATCGCTTGTAACATGCGGATGCCCTGGTTTCACCATCATATCTGTCACCACAACCATATCAGCATCCCCAGCGTCAGCAACTATTACAAAATAAATGCAAGGCATCCATACAGCTTGCTGTACCTGGAGTGGGCCGCACAAAGCACACGGGTGGTGACATGGGGTACGCTTCAACCAACCAGAACTCCACGGGGATGTTGTACTGATTGCCGCGATAAAAAATCGGGATCGTGCCTTCCAGATTGAGCAGCGTGCTCGTCGTGCCATCATTATGCGCTGCAGAATGCACACGCCAGATACATAAGAGATGAGCAAAGAATACAGCTCCTCAACTGCAAAAACGATCTTCTGCGTCGTGCAGAAGTAGACAACTACAGCTGCAAATACGTCAAGCCAAAGACGCACCGAACATGCCACAGTTTGGCTGAAGCGATGGGATCTGTCGAAGCAACTGGTACACGTCGCCCCGCACCCGCGAGCTTTGCTGTGTCAGCAGATACATATCAGGCGCAAGGGGATCGATCGATCAGAAGACGAGCACGCAATCCACACAACCAAGAAAGGCATCCATCCGCACGCAGATGAAGGCGGGAGAACAGGGGGAGATAGAGCGTGTACGCACCAGATAGCACTGCAGCGACGAGAGGATCTGGTCGAGGTTGCTCACGTTGTTCGCGTACATGGCTGCGTGCGAATTCCTCCTGTCTGTCTATATGCGTGTAGGCGTCCAGCTCGTCCTGCGCGCGCTCTTCCGCTTCGATTCGATTCGGTTCTGATTGCCACCGCCCACAAATATTCCCTTCCTTCTTCCGCAATTTCCGCACTCACTCAGAATTTCTGCTCAGTTTTGTGTCGCACTGGATTGGAAAAAACTTCTAAACAATAGGGAAAACCCTAAAAAGTATAAAGTTCGAAACAGCGAACTTCAGAAGGTGCGAACTTTAATGTCACTAGATATATTCCGGTTTACCGGATCAGAAAATTTCCTTTCAAGTGCTAATGTACTTGAAAGGTTAATGTTGATAATAAGAAGCTTCCAAGTTTTCTACTTTTGTCACTCCATCCCAATTGAAAAGATTCGTAAGTTTTATTGGCTGAAATTGGCGCACCCTTGTCGCCTGCGAAATTTTCTCTGTCTTTAGGGTTTCTCAGCGACTCGAGCCAAAACCGGGTATTTTATCAAACTTAAATAGTAATCACATAGGATTCAGCCGCAGCTGAATCATGTGGACCTCATTGGTTGATATTTTCGCAACGAAGACATAACATATTATGTGGAGCCCAAAGACAGTAAACAAGTGGAATTCTTGTTGTCCTGAAACTTCAAACATTAGACCACAGAACACAAAATGTAAGTGCAGATAAAGTAGGATTCCTAGACCCTATTCTAATTTTTCAATGGATCCTATGTTTCTTTTGTTGCGAATATGTAAATTCCTAATTGTATAAACTCTGGTGGAAATTTTTGTTCAACACGCTAGAATCTAGTTCATTCCAGTGCACGGCGAAGAGCTCTGGTACTGTGCTGCTAAAAACTATAGGCGCGCCCATACTTTTGCAAACGTGCAGCCAAAAAATAATTTTGTGAAAACAAAGCTCGGTTCAAAGACTTGATATAAAGCCCAATCATCGCCAAAAAAACACTTTTTCGATAACACCATTTTTGTAGCCACGAGAGAATAAAGTC
>JAASGK010000299.1:0-28968 GCA_023334195.1 Globisporangium emineosum
ACTCAAACTCGAACTCGACCTCGACCTCAGACACGACTGCGACTGCCATTACCACTGCAACTAGCGCGTCTGACCCGAGCACCACCGCCAGCGCCGACGCGAACGCCAACAGTGACACTGTTCAGACTGACGCGGGCTACTAAAGATTGGTAGCGGGGAACTGGTTTAAGGCATAGATCTGTCCTTACCGAGTGCGGTGCTGATATGTGTTTGCCTGAAGAACGAGAACTTCGCAAAGCGTAGGTAGCCGACTGGACTCTTGGTGCCAGTGTCGTTTTTGTGTGTAGCGGTCGGTGTATTGTAGTGATGTAAAAGTGTTTAATGTGCGTTCCAGATGAAAGTAGTCTGGATGAGTCTGTGTGTATATTAAATAATTTGAATGATGTTGTTTGCAACACCAACAGTGATAACGCCCATCTGTGTTCTGGAGTCTGCAATACTGCGCTTCAAGAGTTGGCCATTGCTACACGCCGCAGGTATAGGATAATAGGACGCGCCTTGTCCTCGAAACAATGGAGCGATGCAGCAGGCAGAAGGAGCGCGTACTAGCCAAATGGGTGCCAATTCAAGTTGCACCGGGTATCCGTTTGCTGTCTGCGGCCTACATACCTCGGACATCGAAAAGTACTGACGTCTGCGGATCCTTCTCTGTTACTGGGGATTTTTTGCTGGTAAAGCAGAGCTCTGGACACTTGAGCAAAATGAACCCACCCCACCCCACCACTATGGTTCAATACGAACGGCACCACCACCTGGGTACACTGCAACACAACAGTTATTAAGTTGGCATCGGTGTGGGAAGACTGCGAGCTTGTTAGCATGAGATGCCGTCCCTATTGTAGATTCGCTGCAGACGCAAGAGCAAACGTTAGCATAAGAGCATCATGATGCGGTCACTCCAGTTCGCCAAGCAGCGCTTTTGGAGCAGTTTTGCGTGGCGTTTCTTTGTACCGAGACTTGATTATATTTTGGTGGCATTTGCAATCAACATATTTGGTCCACCTGATTGGTCATTAATGGTTAGAGTGCGCTGAAGCTCTTGAGAAGCACGCGACTGGCGAGTTCGAACTGGTCACTCCCTCGCCTCAAGAGCTCGACCTCACTCCATCTCAAGATTCAAGTAGTCGACACTCAAGCACCACGCATCGTCAACCATGGCAAACCCCCAATGCCTTCACGTGACCCACTCGGATGCGTCCATCCCAACACTCGAGTACGCATTGGCGGAGACTTCGCGCACCAACGAAGACAACCAACTGAGAGAGCAGCAAAAGGCTGCATTCAAGCAGGAGCTGCTCGGCATCAGCACCGACAACACGCTTGTGTTCCTCAGAGAGCTCTTCTCGTACGCTGACTCGACTGACAAAGTGCTCATGGTCGTAGGATCACTCTGCGGACTTCAGATTGTTCTTTTTGGGGATATCGCCAACTCGTTCAACCCAAATGAGGTGCCCACTGCCGACGCGAGCGCCATGCGCGACGACATCAACCGCGTTTCGCTCAACTACGTCTTCCTGGGGGTTGGCGTGATCATGACGGGCTTCTTCCAGGTCGCGTGCTGGTCTTTGACAGCATCCCGTCAGGCCAAGCGCATCCGCAGTACGTACGTGAGTGCGACCATCACCAAGGATATCGGCTGGTTTGATGTGAACGAGCCGATTCAATTGGCTCCGTGAGTGGCAGCTTCCACGGTCACAATCCAGGAAGGCATGGGCCGCAAGGTCGGCAATGAGCTCCAGCTCTTCTCAATGGCTGTGTCCGGTATCATCATTGGTCTTGTGAAGGGTTGGGAGCTGGCATTGGTGCTTCTGGCGTTTACGCCATCCATCGCCTTCTCAGTGTTTGTGGCGATGAAAGTGTTGTCAACGGCAACCGAGTCTGGCATCGAGTCGTACGGCAGAGCCGACACGATCGCTCAGGAGTCTCTTGGCAACATCCGCACCGTGCACGTGTTCAACGCGATCGACCACTTCATCAAGAAGTACGAAAGCGCCCTTGGGTTGTTCACCGCAGCTGGCATCAAGAAGGGCTTCGCAGTCGGTTGGGGGACAGGTCTCATGTTCTTCGCTGTTTTCTGCACGTACGCCTGTGGCTTGTTCTACGGTGCGGTCAAGGTTGCGAATGGCAACTTGGACGGCAACTCGTGCACTGATAGCGGCTGCTACAACGGAGGGCGGGTGCTCACAGTGTTCTTCAGTATCATCATGGGAGCGATGGCTCTGGGATAAGCTGGTCCGAGCGTGCGGGCGATCGTCTGAGCTCGCGCTGCAGCATTCGATGTCTTCAACGTCATCAAGCGCCAGTCTCTCATCGATCCACTGAGCGAGCACCGTCGTGTCTCTGCTCGAGTGATTCTACGACCCTCTCAGCGGCTCCGTCAAGATCGACGGCGTCGATATCCGCGAGCTCAACGTCAAGTGACTACGCGAGCATGTGGGGCTGGTCAGCCAGAAGCCGTCGCTCTTCGCCACGTCTGTCATGGAGAATATTCGCTTCGGCACGCCTGGCACCACGGACGCGCAAGTGGTGGAAGCCGCCAAGATGGACAACGCCTACAACTTCGTCAAGGACTTCCCGCAGGGCTTCGCCACCGAGGTAGGTGAGCGTGGCACGCAACTCTCGGGAGGCCGAAAGAAGCGCATCGCCGTCGCGCGCGCAATCGTGAAGAAGCCACCCATCCTGGTGCTGGACGAGGCCACGAGCGCGCTCGGCACCGAGAGCGAGCGCGTCGTGCATGAATCGCTGGACCAGCTGCTGGCGACGTCCAAGCGCACGACGATCATCGTGGCGCACAGTGGCGGCGCGATTGTGGAGATTGGTTCACACGACGAGCTGATGAAGATCCGCGGTGGGCGTTACCGCCTGCTAGTAGAGACGTACTGTTGTTCGACGGATACTGAGCTCCCCGAGTCGCTTGAAGACGCGGCAAGAGACTCGTTCTTCTTGGAAGAGAGTTGCAATGCTTCCGTGACAAAGTTGAAGCCGTCGACCGACAAACCTGTGGCTGACGGGAAAATCCAAGCCGAAGCGGACGATAGTGGAGCTGGAGACGAGAATGCCCCTCAAGTGTCGATCGACCGAATCTGGAAACTGAGTCTACCCGAGTGGAAGTACCTCGTCTTTGGTGGACTCGGGGCCGTTGTAAACGCCTCGGTGTTCCCAGTGTAGGGAGTGCTGCTGACCAAGATGATCGCTCTGTTCTTCCAGTAAGAGAAGACGAAGCACGACTTGTTGGTCGATGCGAGGTACTGGTCGCTGGCATTTGTCGGCTTGGGACTAGTCTTTGGGGGTCCATCACGATGCAGCACTACGGATTTGGCGTGGCGTCCCAGAAGCTGGTCGCGCGCGTTCGCTTGGCAGTTTTCAGCGCGATGCTCCGTCAAGAGATCGGCTGGTTCGGCTTGGACGAGAACTCGTCCGGCGCGCTTGTGTCCCGCCTCGCGAGCGACTCGGCGACGCTCCAGACGATGACTTCGGACACGCTCAATCAGGGCTTGGTGAGCGTGACCACACTCGGTATCGGGCTTGCGATCGCATTCTACTACAGCTGGCAGATGATGCTCGTGCTCTTTGGGACGTCCCCCGTCCTGATGTTCTCGTCGTACATCCAGAACCAGCAAATGACGGGCGCTCTCAACAGCAAGAAGAGCAACGACGCCGATACGGCGGCTGGGGGCACTTTTGACCGAAGTGATCGGCTCCATCCGCACGGTGGCTGCTTTCAGCATGGAGAAAGCATTGGCCGCCATGTACCTGGACGAGTCCAAGCACGCTGACACGAAAGTAGGAATCATCGGTGGCGCAGCCTTCGGCTTCGCCCAGGGGGTGATGTTTTTCAACATGGCGTTCATCTTCTACCTCGGCGGCTGATGGGTCTCCGAGGGGACAATCACGTTCGAGGATATGCTCGCGGTGATCATCGTGATCGTGCTTAACATGTCTGCTGTCAGTGTGGCGGCACAGAACGTGACCGTCGATGGTGCGAGAGCCAAGAGACCCACCAGCCGTGTGTTCAAGATCATCGACCGCATGCCGGAGATCGACGCCACCTCCACTGCGGGGGTCGTACTCACACACGTCCACGGCGACATCGAGTTCAAGAACCTGACGTTCTCGTACCCGTCGCGTCCGGACGCACAGATCTGCAATAAGTACAGCCTCAAGATTCCGCGCGGACACACCAACGGCAGCGGCAAGAGCACGGTCTTCTCGCTGCTCGGGCGTCGTCACGCTCGATGGCACAGACCTGCGCGAGCCGAGCCTGCCGTGGGTACGCGAGCGCATCACACTGGTGAGCCAGGAGCCCGTGCTCTTCGTCGGCGCCATTGCCGAGAATATCGCCATGGGCAAACCCGGCGCCACGCGTGAAGAAGTAGTAGACGCCGTCAAGAAAGCCAACGCTTTCGCCTTCATCTCCAACTTCCCGCACGGCCTCGACACGGACGTGGGCGACCGTGGCGCGCAGGTCTCGGGCGGTCAGAAACAGCGCATCGCCATCGCGAGAGCCATCCTGCGCGACCCCGAGGTGCTACTGCTGGATGAGGCCGCCAGCGTGCTCGACAATGAGAGCGAGCGCGCGGTACAAGAGTCGCTCGACCGTTTGCTGGCACTCAAGCAGCGTACTGGCTATCCACGATCCGCAGCGCAGACGTCATCGTGGTCACGAGTGACGGTGCCATCGTGGAGCAGGGCACGCACGACGAGCTCATGCGGTTGCCAGACGGTGTCTACCAGGCGCTGGTGTCCAAGCAAATGCGTTAATGAAATATCGTCAGCTGGCAGTGCACCTCGTATAATAATCCGCTGACCTTGTCAGCGACTGGTACCCACTACCACTAGTGCGTTTGGACCGATAACCAGCACTGATGCCTTCGTCAGCGCCAACAAACGTAATCTGGATGAGTCCGTGAGTGATTGATATTGCTTGCATTTGAGTTTCTAGAGCCTGCAACCCAATACAGCAAGCACTGAAATGTACCTTAGGAGTTGGTCAATACTGGTGCGCCTCGCGGTGGGGATAACGTGCCTTGTAATTGAAGCAGCGGTCATGCACAAGGATCGCGTACGAGCTCAACGATGCCAACAGCTTGAAGCAGAACATTTCAAGGTCTGTCAGTTGCTCGCTGCCTGTCTTCGAGTGTCTGGGAAGGCATACGGTAGTGAAAAGCGTCCTGCGGCTCCCGATCATTCGATGCTACTGGGGATTCTTGCTGTTGAAGCAAATGAGCACGCCGAGCAAGATGAGCACCATCCCGGCGTACGTCCCTGAAAATCACAGCCAGTTTGTCAAGGTACCATGTCAGTACTCCATGAACTACTATAGTCTGTACGATCACCTGAGATCATATTGAATTTAGTATATAGGTGCGTACATGCCGGTCGTTTGGATTTCTCGCCTAGCACTCGAGACGTGATCGCCGTGAACACGAACGTCAGCGAGTTGCAAATTGGCACCGCATTCGAGATCTCTATGGTGCTCACACCACACACGGCAACCCGTCAGTTCCTACTCAACAGCTAGCGATAATAGACAGGTGACAGTATCTGGAGATGCAGCGACTGGGTAGGCACGCACGTACCTGATGATCCGAGAAGATACACGTATGCGACCGAGCCGCTTTGGTTCAGTGCGAACGGGACCACAAACTGCGCAGAGCACACACAACAAAGATTTGCGATGGCAATTAGGCGCAAGGAAAGTGCATGCATACGCGCATTGCCTCACAGCGCATTGTGTACCTTCCAGTTCCTCGCCCAGTGCAGCAGCTGACGCAGAAACTCGGCGAGCGAGTTGCTTTTGCGCGTGTACGTCACGTCCGCCGCGCTCCCTGCGTGCACATATAGTAGTTAGCTCCATACAACCAGCCAGTCGCTCAATACTGCAGCGAGCAGCAGCACTGCGTACCTCTCTTGATAAGTGGATTCGTGCAGCCCCACAGCGCGCCGACGAAGAGGAACGAGAGCAGCATGCTGCCAACCTCTGTCGTCATGCTTGTTGATTTTTAGGTTCGTTTTTGGCTCCGGTTACCGGTACAGTCACCCCTCTCTATAAGAGACGTTTTTGTGCTCCGAGTGTCTCTTAGACGAGTGTCTCTTAGACGAGTGTCTCTTATAAAATGCCTCTTATAGGGAACTCATAACCTAAATTTTACAATGACATTTATAATTTCAGCTTGGGGCTATTGGTGACGAATTTCAAGCGAGGAAGCGGGTACAGCTAAATTCACTGGAACTCTACCCAAATTCTCTCCAATGTGCAGCGACAACAAGTCGCAATAGTGCTTGTTGTTCGTGAGGAATTTGACGAGGCGTATCATAATGGAGACACAAAGGCGGCTGGGTTGAACATGTGGTGGTCAAGCGACAATTGAGCTAAAAACGGCGGAGAAACTTTCACAGTGACATGGCGCAAAAACTTCTGGAACACACGACCCAACATTCATCTCTACTCTGAAGACAACACACACCGCTGTGGTGACCAGGCGTTATTTGAGAAGCTGAAAACGGCTCATACACTTTCACAGTGACCTAGTGCACTTCAGCGAAAACTTCTGGAAGCACATTCATCTCCACTCTGTAGACAATCCACAGAGCTATGTCAGGCAAGACTCATGATAGAAATGGAATCACGGAAGATTGCAAGTGGGGGGAGGGAGGGGAATCCCACACATAACATACACCTATTCTGTCGAAGAACATGAGATGATAGGGCATCTTTGAGCATTTGGATTGTGAGAGGCGAACATAGGCTTCAATTGAACGGACAAAAATGCACCGTACAAGTGTAATCGAAACAAAGCAGCTTTCAAAGCTGTGATTTATATCCATTCACGAGTGGAAACATTCACTGGTCATGAGAATGACACCTCCACAGATCTGCATTTGTGACTTACATGGAGGTATTTCGAGTGAAAAATGTCTGAAAATCTATATCTTATTCCTTATACCTTACTCTTTTATAGACAGAGCTCCATATAAACTTCTATATTAATTGCTGTGTTCCTGACTGGCATGTGTCTCACAGACAGGCTGGCTCTTACGTAAAGGCTCTTATAGCCAGGGGTGACTATACTCAACCTCAACCATTGGAAATTCTGCAAAGGAGTGAACGAATGAAAATGTTTGGCGCGGGATAAGTTGTGATATCTTCAAGAGCATGTAGATCAGAGGTGAGATCGAGATTGATCTCAAGGTGTATTGGTAGTATCTGTGCCTGTGTATTCACTATTAGCATGCTGTTATTTATTTGGTTGATGCTATGGCACTACTCAAGGAAGACTTGAAGAAGAAAATAGGCAAAACTTGACCACAAGGACTCCACGGCTCGACTGGAAGAAACTGGCGTGTGTAGATAGAAAATGGGCTCGTGAGGCGGGTGGGGCGGTCACCAGCGATGGAGGCGGGACGCGTCGTCCCGCTCGACGCTCGCAAACTGGAACTCGCCGTCGTCGAACGGCGTCCAGCCGTACTTGATCTCGCTTGCTGACGTGCTTGCTCTCGTAGCCGACGACGGATCCGCGAAGAAGAGCTTGCCGAACAGCTGTGGCAGTCCGCGCGACTGCGGTAGGTCATCAGCTACAGCTTCCTGGTAGTAGTCGCCGCTCATGTCGGCGTCGATGATCGCATTGAACTCTTCGATGCTCGTGGCGAGGCTCAGACTCCCGCGCTGTAGCTCCTCAAAGCTCCGGGGCGAGCGCGCGAGATCGTCAACTGCAGATGGCGACGAGGGTTGGAGGGGCTCTAAAGGTCGGCTCTGCGTCTTCTTGGAGACATCAAATGACGTGTGGACAGTTGGCAGCATAGCATCAGCGATGGCGTCGTCGTCGTCGTCGCCGAATGGGGTACTGAAGCCTTGGAGGAGTGCAGGGCCTTCCACAGTGAGCCAGTCAGCGCATGAATACAGCATGGTGGAGAGAGTGATGGCAGATTGGGAGGCTTGTGGGTGGACTGTGTCGCGGTCGATCTTTTTCGCGAATGGCTTGATGCCGCACCGCACCGCACAGCGAAGCGTTCGTTTGCGGCGTTTGCTCGTCCAGCCTCTCCCTCTCTTAGTCGAGGCAAGATCTGGATTTTTGTGTGGGGCAATGCGCTGCGCTGATAGGACGGTATCTTTTACCCAAGAGCCGCGACTCTCTGGATGACGCTCAGTCACTGTGGTGTGTGAGATACAGTACATCTTCTCATTAAGCAATGCACTGAAACCCACAAACATAATTAATCCGAGTTGTGCATTATCCCATCGCCTTAAAGCCAAAATGAATGGGATTTCCGGGTATTCTTGAGCCTCTTCTTTTTGATATCCTGCCACTATCTATGTAAACCAACTGTTTTTAAATTAGAATAATTACTATAAAAAATCTCGATGTTCTCGGCCTACTGGAGAAGCTTCTCTGGCTCGATAGAGCGATCTTGTGTTAAGATCTGAGTGTAGCCATTACTGGTATTGCGTGCAGCCATTCGCCCCACGCAAAACTGGAGGAGAGAGTGAGAGAAAGAGAGCTTGGCTTTATGTCCCGATGCTCATCATACCGAACGAATACAATCCACCTTAAACTAACTGTAAAAGAGCAAGACACTGGGCATGCATCTTCTTGTACCGGTACATGCGCGATTTCTCATGTTTGTTGCGGAACCTCCAGGGTTCCACGACTTTTCCTCGGATCAACGGATATCTTTGCCCAAACATAACCCAGGTAACCACTTTTGGTTACGTGTGGGTTAGATTTAGGAGTTGAAGTGAAACGGCAACACCAAATTGTGGAAGCAAAGCAATTTGGTCAGAAAATGGCAACGCGAGTCGACGATGGGAAGGTGATGCTGGTTAGTTACATGCTGGAATTCGTTCCTGCATGTGAGTGACTATATACGCGGAGATCCAAGACGAGGTGTAAAGGTAGCGCGATGCTGCAGTATGCGTTCAATGTGGCTGACGTGACGTGCTTGTGCTACTGCTGTTGTTCAGACCCGAGGCACTCCGCGGCTGTGTGTGACCAACAACAGACGAAGTCCCCAGCACGATGACCAGGCCCAGCAACCAGGACGGTTCGCCGCCGCCCAAGTGGGAGGTGTTCACGGACGAGTATGGCAACATATACTTTTACAACGTGGTCACAGGCGAGTCCGTGTGGGAGCTGCCGCCTGAGGAGGAAGAAGTCGAGGAGCAGGCAATAGGAAACGAACATCCGGTGGAGACCAGTGTTTACGGGGATCGAGCAGCCACCGATTCGATAAAGGGTAATGACGAATACTCTGAGTTTGCGGTTGCGATCGGCGTGATTGACGCGATGATCGTGATGCTCGACACACTGGAAGAAGGGGTGGCCGGCGCAGTCCCAACCACCAGTAACAACACGAATGAACATGGAGTGAAGAAGACAAAGCCAAAGATAGTGAAGAAGAAGAAATTCATATCTGCCGCAGCAGAAGTGCGGTTCAAGAAGAACCAGGCGAACGACGAGAAGAAGAAGAAGAGGCTGCGCGAAAAAATGATGGCAACGTATCTGCTCATCGTGACCCCCCAGCAGACACCAACCAGCAGCAGTCCTGCTGCTGCTGGCGACGGGAGAGAAGGATCATCGGAAACAACACCTGGTCTCAACAATGTGGGGACGCTATTCACTCTTGAAGACACGATTCGATGGAGACTCGAGAGAGAAGTGGAGCAGATCAAGCAGCGACGCGTGATCCGGAAAGAGCGACTGAAGCATCAGAAACAAGTGATGTCCCTCAAAAAGCAGCAGGAAATGCTCATAACCTTTCGGGCGGAGCTCACCAAGTTCTTTTTGAGCCAGATCGAATGCAGCACCGAGCTGCAGCAACAGCGGATCTTGCTACTCTCGTCACCTCAGCAACTCGCAGAAATGGAGGCGAAGCGCAAGAAGAGCATGGAGCCTGAGATCGGAGAGAGATACGCGAAGGAGCACCAAACTGCCCGAGCGGATAACTTGAGCAACATTCAAAAGGTGTTTGTGCTGACCGACGAAGGTGCGCGAGGCAAGCTTCATTTGCTGCAGATTTTGTTCGGCATTTTCACACTCGAGTAAGTTTTGCTTGCTCGGCGATGCGTGGTAATACTGTATATCTGCAGTCTGCACGCCTAACATATTTCCATACAATGTGTTCACAAGGCGATCCCAGCATTACGCTCTGAAAGTACGCGGACTCGCAGAACTGATCAACTCGCAAGAGATCCAGAAGTTTGTGATCGAATTCGTGTCGAATTCGCATCTTCGCGACTTCACAGTGACTATGGACGAGTTCATTGAGTTTGTGGCGATTATCGAAAATGTGGTGGATCACTACACGAGTGTCAAGACCGCGGTGAAAGAAGCAGAAGACGAAATTGAGGCCACGCTGGAAGCTGCAGCCTCGAAGCTTGGCACAAGCCTACTTCGTGCGCGAGTTGGGATCGTCTCCAAGAAAAAGGTGGAGCAAGAAATCGCTGCTTTGAAGGCAACTGAGGACCAGATCCGCTTGCGACACGAACAAGAGCAGCAAGGCGCTTTCCGCTCCGACGAAAGCTATGCGCTGGTATCGAAAGAAGTATGGGAAAAGAATCACCACCACCGCTTCATCAGATTTAGTGAAGCTTTGCCGCTGTATTGCTGTTTATGCCGGCGGAAAAAGTGGGAGATCGAGAGACGCGTGTACGAAGAATGCGAGAGCGTGCACCGTAGCCATTGGGCTTCACAGTATGCTCTGAAAACGAAAGAGGAGGAACTGAAGCTGGTAGAGAAGGACGAGTCGGCTCACCCTGTCGAAGAGAACAATACTCCCGCAGCTGAAGAAAACAATGGCACAGAAAAAGAGACCCCCACCATCATCACAGAAGTTGATGCTTGCACAGAGGCGGATATATTGGGCTCGCATTCACACCCGCTGGGCACCTCTGAAGAGGATGTGATCGTCTTTGAGATCGTACGATCGTTGGTAACTCTGACCGAGCGCATGAATAGCCACGACCCCGCTTCTGAAAGTAAGATCCCCAAGCGAAGAGTCCACAAAAAATCTGATCGGACTGGCCTAAAAAGCCCAACACGCAAGAAGCTCAAAGATAAAAAGGCCAAGACAAACAGAAGTGAGGCCGACACAAAACTGCAGCTGGCGATGCAGCTCTTCGAAAGCGAAGAGAACGAGAGGAAGATGATGCACGCTGAAGAAGTGCAGATGATGCTCTTTCTGGAACGAAGTCGACGAGCACTGGAGCGACCGTTACTACAAGTTCAAGACGCAGCGTACAACTCGTACGTCCGGATGCTCAGTCACATCGTTAATCCGACCTCGTTTCTGTATCGACTACAGTTTCTGCGGTGCCTCTTGTTCACTCAACCGCAGCAGCTCGTGCTCCACATGCTGGACCGTTCGGAGAATACGCAGAGCGACGGATCGAGCGCGAACTACTTTATCCTTCAGACCGTCCCTTGCCGAAATGAGAGCGAAGGCAGCCACATGTTCAAGCAGCTCAAGCTTCTAGAAGAGAAAGTGCGAAGTCCGTTTGTGGCGAAAGTCGTGTCCGTGTCCAGACACACGTTCCAGTTCTTTGCTGACTCGGGTATGCTCGTGGAGTGCTGGCCGATCATGTTCGTGGCCACCGAGTATTTTCCAACCGGATCGTGGCTCCAACATTTCCGAAAATACTATCTCGAAAACCAGGACGACAACCACACTCCAGCGCCAGCGTATGTGACTGTGGAGCAGCACCTACTCGCAACCTTTCGCGAAGTCGCCGCTGGGCTCGCAGCGATGCACAGTCTCGGGATCTTCCATCTCAGCCTCAACCTGGACAACATCTACATGAGTCACTTTGGTGAAAATGAGAGTCGTTCGCATGTGAAGATATCTGGGTTCCTGAGCTGCAAAGTGGCGTTCACAGAGGAGCAATTAAAATCAGGAACCATGCAGCAGTGCATTAACTACTGCATCGCTCCGCCGGAACTGTTCAAGGAGGCCAAAGAGATCACAGCGAAAGCAGACGTCTGGATGCTCGGGTGCGCACTGTACGAAGCGCTCGTGCTGTGGCAAAGGCAGCAGCTGCAGGGGTACAACACAAACACTCAGTCTGAAGAGAAGCTGCTGCAAGAAGAGAAAGTGATCGTGCACTTGAAAACGATCCAGGAAATCCTGCAGGAGATCCCGATCGCAACGAGTACGACAATGCGGTCGCTGCTCCGAATGCTGCTCCAGCCGAACCCAGCGCAGCGTCCGCAGATGAGTCAAGTCATCGGCTACCTCTCGTTTGCAGGGAAACAAAGCCAAATGAACCATGGATGAAAATCGCGCCCTTACCACCTCGTGCTGAACATCTTCGGGTTAGCTTCAAGCATAACAACAACCAGAAAGAGGCAAACAGGCCAAGTCAAGCGAATCCCATCCGCTGGCAAATATAGCTGGTGTGATAAATATATAAACGCAGAGATGCTAGAAATAGCGCGCGCACAGCCACAGAAGTTCATAGTTGCGCGTTCAAGTGACGCGCAGTTTCGAGTCGCTCCGTTTTTTATTTTTCGCAACGGCGGTGGCGTTCTCACGGTGTCAGCTCTCGATCGGTCGTGGGCGTCGGTTGAGTTCAAGAAGCATCAGAGCGCAGATCAAGCGAGCGCACACAGAAGCGAGTCTCTGTCTTCAGGAATCCGCCGAGCCCGTACCAAAACCTCATTCCTTCTTCCTGCGAACGCTCGCTTCCCGTGAACTCTATCGCTGAGATGCCTTTCGGAGAAGCCAGTGGGTGCCACCGGAAAGTGGCTCTCAAGGAGCTCTTCCAAGCCGCGCAGCAAGATGACTTCCAGACCGTGAACGACTATCTGCAGCTCGTGCTCCATGGCGAGGGCGACGCCACTGGCAGCTCTTCCACTTCTCCAAGTAGAGCAGACCAGCGTGCTGTGATCAAGTCGCTGCTCGAGTCGAAGACCAAGAACACGCTGCTTCACTACGCGTGCGACAACGGTAACCTGGACGCGTGCAAGTACCTGCTCATGCTGGACGGCATGACGGAAAGCTTCCTCAACGAGCCGAATGCGTTCGGCCACACGCCGCTCTTCTATGCATCGAGTAGCGGCAAGCTGCCGCTCGTGAAGTGGCTCATCTCGAATGGCGCAGACATCGACACAGACTACAGCGACCACAGCGACATTGCCCCCCGTGAGGGAGACCAGGGGATCTTCACGCCGCTGCAGATCGCGTGCTTCAAAGGCCACGAAGACGTCGTCAACTTTCTCGTGGAATGCAACGCCGAGCTCTCGGGAACGCGTCGCAATGGCAAAACGCCACTGCATTTCGCGAGTTCCCAGAACCACAAGGGTGTCATCAAGATTCTCTTGGAAGCAGGCGCCGATGTCCATGCGTGCGACGACCAGGGCAAAACCCCGGTTGATGTCGCGGACGCGTCGATGTTAGCGATACTTCTACCGGACAAGCGCGGCGGCTGCGATCACGACAACGGTGATGAAGATGATGGTGGTATCGAAGCTGCTGCAGACGACGACGACGATGACGGCGATGATGACGATAACGAGAGCTCCCCTGGTGAAAGAGAAAGGAAGAACGCGCTAGAGAGCGTCAAAACCACATTTGGCAACGATATCTGTCGGGGGTTCCGCAGCAAGACGTGGAAATCCCGCGTGAACGCGATCAACGACGCGAGTCTCTGCTTTCAGAGCGTCACGAACGGGAAAACGGCGATCAAGCTCTTCGACGGCGCGTGCAAGATGCTGCTGCTGGGGTTGCAAGACGCGGTCTCCCAGGTGGTCTCGTGCTGCAACGCGCTGTTGAAAGCCGCATTCAACGCTGTGATGAGTGAAAAGGAGTTCCACACGCTTCAGTTCCACCGAGACCGTCCAGTGATCCATGAGATCGCCAACACGCTGTTGAACCGAGGCGCGAGTTCCAACGAGAAAGACGCGAGCGAAGCCGTGGCGTCGCTGCTGTACCTTATCTGCAAGAGTATGGACCTCACGCGCTACCTGACTGTCCAGATATCGCAGATCATGGCGAGCTCTGCGCCGACCACAGTGCTGGTTTCGCCCTCGAAAGCGACTGAAAGCTCTACGAGCAGTGTAACATCCGCAGGAAACGTGTCCTGGCGTCACCAATTAGTCTCTATCAAGATCCTCAACACGATCGCCAGTCAGTACCGACTCGAGCAAGCCTCGAGCGACCTGAACTTCGCAGACGCGCTGAAAATCAGCATGGTGGCATTGGAAAACTCCAGCGTCCACGTTCGAACCGCCGCGATCGATCTGCTGGTGCAATGCTTGCTGATTCGATGCGAGCAATCTGGTACGTTCACATGCATTCATTTTATTGGCACTATTGGTATTTGCTGTTTCTCATTGCTGTTGAACTTTATGAACTACAGAAATGAGCGGCTCCGTCGACGAGATCTACGAGCAGATGAAAAGCTGGAGCGAATCGATCTTCAAACAGCAGAACCAGCCTCTGAAGCCATCGATCCAGGCGAAAATCAACAACGGACTGAAGAATGCGTTGCAAGGCAGCAAGCGCTTGAACAGCTTGTCGTCTGCTGAAGGCGGTCAAGAGCGAACGGCGATCACCACGACTCCAAAGCCGTCCAGCAATTCGATGTTTGACGAGTTGACGCCCGCCATGTCCCCGCGCGCAAAGAGCGCGCAAAAAGAAGACGACCTCCCCTACGCAGAGCCTATCCAGGACCAGAACAAGGACGATGCTGCCGACATTCTCGCGAGCTTTGGCGAAAAAGTCGCTCGCTGCCTGTTTTCCAATGCCTGGGCTCCTCGCGTCGAGGCCTTGAGCTTCCTGCAAACTCAGGTCGATACTCGCCAGCTAACGTTTGATTCGAAGTCAGCAGGGGGTCGGCAACACACTCTACTGCGAGCGATCCAGCGAACGCTTCTTCAAGCGCTTCAGGACCGAGTAAACTCGGTTTTCGAAGCTGGTGTGTCGCTGTTGATGGAAGTGGCGATCGCGTTCGACGGATCGGTTACGAGTGGCCATGACAAGTCCAGTCTCCAGGATCTAGTGCGACCACTGATCCCACGCTTGCTGGTAAAACTTGGCGATTCCAAGACGCGCCTCCACGTGACAACCGAGGACGCGCTTCTGCTGTTGTCGCGTCAGTCGAACTCCATCGGACCCGAGTTCCTGCTGGAGGAAATGATCGCTTGCGACCGGAATGCGTCGCCTCAGGCATTGTCAGCAATCTACCTAACCAACAAACTCGGCTTGATCTCGAAGCTGCTGCTGGAGTTTGGTGTTCAGGAAAGCTCGACTGGGGAGCTGGGGTCCCTCCCGATCAAAAGCGTCCTTCAGCCAGCACTCCAAGTCTGTGAGCACAAAGATCAAAACGTCCGACAGGTGTCATTGCAAATTGTCGCTGATACACTGCAGGTTGCTCGAAGCGCTGCGATGCCGTTCCTAGACGCTCTCGCGCGTGCGTCTCGACAGAAACTCATCTCGAAATTGGTGGAGAAAGGGGTACTGGAAGCAGATCTGTTGATGGACGAAGTGGATGACTTTGACGTCGAGCCATCGTCGCGACCAGGCACCTCGGGGGGGATCCGACCTCCAACAGCCTCGGGTTCGTCCACAAAGCACCGTCCCGCGCTATCGAATGCGTCAATCTCGTCCTCGTCGAGCAGCTTAGCAGCCCAAGCAAGCGCGTCGCAGTCCCAACCAGCCGCGCTTCCCTACGGCACAGCCCTGACAAACGATCAGAAAGAGCATTACGCAGCGATCATTCAGGGGCTCGGCGAAGAGCTCGTGCGCTGTTTGCTCGACAAAACGTGGGCTCAGAGAGAGGCGGCGATCCGAGAGATTGAGCGCCAAGTGGTCTGCACAGCGAACGGGAAAACCCCAGCGGACAAAGCTTTGCCAAAGAGCATTGACACGCTTCGCGTCATGGCGATGGTGCTCGAGCTCGGTCTGAACGACACTGTCGCGCGTGTGTTCCAGTGTTCCCTGCGGCTTTTCCAGATCATCGCAACGGACTTTGTCCCGCTTGTGGCGTCGACCTACGAGTACGTTGACGCGATCTTGGAGAATGTTGTTGGATTGGTGATGCAAAAACTGGGTGATACGAAGCAGCGATTGCGCTCCGACTGCTTCACGCTGCTCCACTCATTGGCTTCTTTAAGTCACATCGGCCACGCCCGGATGTGCAAGATGCTGGTGGAGAAATACCAGCAGTTGGTGAGTTCGTCTGCGACAGTAGCGTCGCCACTACTAACTGGTGAGTTGCTCAAGCTCTTCACGTTGCTGATCAAAGAAGCCCACACGAGCAGCTCAGGATCAACAGCATCAGCAGCAGGAGCAGGATCACGTCCCGACCTTGCGTCGATTCTGGATCTGATCCGTCCAGCATTTGAGAACAAGCACGTGGACGTCCGCAATGGCGCAATCGCAACCTACGCGGCGATCTACGAAGTCACAAACGGAGGCAACGACGAATCGTACGGGAAGAGTATCGATTTGAACGGCTTCCTAGCGCAGACAAAGCCTACGATCCGCGAAGCGATCACAAGGAGCGTCGTCCAGATCAACAAATCGCTGCCGTCTACTTCAGCAACTTCATGTGAAGGCTCCGAGTCGAGCGCGCCTGAGATCGACAGTGCACGGCAGCAATCACTGGCACTGGATGTCAACAAGCTGACGCAGATCTGCGGCAGCCAGATCGTGACGTTGCTCACGTCCATTTCGTCGGCCTCTCGCTGCCAGGGTGTGGACAAACTTATGGACATGTATCTCGAGTCCCCTCGGCAAACGAACTACAAAGGAGCGTGGGAGATCTCGTGTCTTCTCACCAAGCAGCTGCTTCTCGACGGGACGCCGTCTGTATGCTTGTCTGCATTTGAGCTGCTTGAGCTCCTCGCAGACCCACCAGGAAATGGAGTGGTGCGTGCCGAGTACGCGATCCCATGGGGGGAGTGGGGTGTCCACTTGATTCTCGGCTCGACCATCCGCAGTGTGGTTCAGCAAACTGCGAATGAGAGTGTTCGCGTGCGATCGAGAGCAAAGTCGCTGCTTCACGTGGTCGCGATGAAGAACGCGGCTGGCAAAAGCGCGGTCTGTAATGCGTTGCTGAGTGCTCCGGAGCAGAACGACTTGACGAATGAAAAATTCAAGCGCGTGAAGAAGATCGCAGTCACGAAAATGCGGTGGCAGACAATGGTGCGACTCGAACTGCTCTACGACTTTCTGACTACAAGCAACAATGCAGGAGAAAACACTCACACGAACCCCACTGCACGGCGAAAGTCTTCGAGCGGGTCTTCTTCAAAGTCATTATCAAGTGAGATGCTGGGTGTTGAGAATGTTGTCCCGTTTCTGGGGTCGTGTACCACGCATCCGAGTCCGTCGATCCGAACAGCATCGCTCAGGATCATGAACTTCTTGAAACAGACACGCCCAGACGACCTGCAAAAGTTCATCCAGGATAGCTGCTCCGCAGCGCTCCAGCGGCGTCTTCGCTGTTTGCTCAGCGATCGTGATGACGGTGACGCAAACAACGCCGACCATTTCAATGTAGACGATGCGACGTGTGTCCGCGGAAGCCGGTCGTCCCACGTCCGAAGAATTGCCGCACTGCGACCGCCGCGATCTGTTCCCGTGGAAGAAACAAAAATGGTTGTCGACGTGTTCCCGCCGCCGCACTCCGCACCAGGAAAAAGCCGACGAGCTGGAGACGATGGCAACGACGATTCAATGAACGATGGATCGTATGTGGTGCTGCACCGTGGAGATAGAGATGAGAGTCGTGGAGGAAGCAGCCACCATGTTCCCAACCACCAGCAGCAACAGCAGCAAGTGCCCATTTGGTTGGAGCAGCAGTCTTCCCGGAAAGGGGCAGGTTTGTATGGAGACGGCGAGCCAGAGTCGGCAATCGGAGGCGGCGCCGCTGGGCTGATGAAGATGCGTCGAAAGAGCAGCTATCGGAGCAACAACGGCGAAGACAACAACGATGACCGTACACGCGCCGGGACCGCCGCTCGATACTCCACCGTCCAAGGATATTAGGAATTCTACAATACCTGTTTGGTTTTGACGCATGTTGCGAGAACCACACGCGAAAAAAGGTAATGGCAGATTCTCCAATTTCCTCTACCCCGTAACACCCATAGCAAGAATACAAGCGCACGTACATACAAAAATTGAAATGCATATCTGCCTTAGTCAATCTCAACTGCTGTGTCGGCTGAGCGCCCAGCAGCACCAGTAGCAGAAGCAGGTGTCTCTCTCGCTTTCTTCTTCGGCGGACTGGACTGGGATCTGCTTGTGTCCGGTTCCTTTGTATCGCCATCTTCGTCAAATTTGAAAGACGCCAGCAGTCCAAAGTGGTCGGACGGCCAGAGCCCCTCACTGATGGGCTCTTTGCCGACAATCTCAATTTTTTCAAGCACAGCAGAAGACGATTCGGCAAACGACTCTTGCAATTGGGCTCCAGCGTAGAAATATATGCGGTCGAGACGGCTCTGGAACGCTTTGGTGGACACGAGCGCATTCGCTTTGCCGTCAAAAGTGCACCCGTTCTCCTCCGTGTTCCCGTCCACAGAGAGCCACAGGTCTTTCCAGCCCGATGGTAGTCCGAGTGTCGCCTGATATTTACAAACGCACACATACATACACATATTGTCATCCACAGTTGGAAATAGCGGGAATGTAAATGAGCAAATAACCAACTGCGCTCACCAGATCAATCTTGTCCGCCGCTGGTGCTGTTGTAGATCCCGAGCCATTGCTGCTGCTGCTCTCCTGCTGAGAGGCGGCACTTGGCAAACTCTTTAACACCAGCTTCTCTTCAGACGTCGCAGTGGCGAGAAAGCAGTTTTCGTGGAACCAGAGCCGGATCTCAAGCTGCTTGCCGCCTGGGAGCGTCTCTTTCGCCATTTTGCCCACGCGCACGGCGTCTTTTGCGATAGTCTCGCCGCATTTCCGGCACTTGGAGCGCGCGCTTTTTGCGTTCTCCACTTCGAGATCTGCGATGGCGCTGCCCAAACGCGGGTCCAGCACTTTCATGTCTGCGCGCATGAGGTTCGTGTCGCCCATGAAGATCGCGCCGACGCTCGTCATCTTCGTTCCGTTGGTTTTCTCGACGCGTTCTTCGAGAAAGCGCATGGCCTCTTTCAGTTGCGACACGCGCGCGCGGCTGAACTGCGGCATGCTCTCGAGGTGGGACGTGCCCACAAAGAGACTCTTGCCAGGGGCCACCTCGACCTGCATGGCCACGAGCTCGCGCCCCATGCCCGAGTTGGCGAACGGCAGCGTCTCGAGCGCGAGCACGGGCAGCGCGCTGAAGAGCACGACGAAGTACGCCTCGGAGAACGGCGGCGCCACGTCCACGCTGCAGTCATAGAACTTGGTCCAGCGCTGTAAGGTATGCACACGCAGACATAGACAGAGCTGGTTGATTAGCCCGTGGGTTGATTTGACAAACACTGAGCAACGACTCGGTGGAATGTTTGCTACCTGCTTCTTGAGCATCTCGAGCGAGGCGCGCGTGACTTCCTGGAAGCCCACGATCGCGGGCCGCGCGCGCTCGATGGCGCGGCCGATCGCCTTCATGCGCAGCTCCATGCACACGGGCTCGAAGAACACGTTGTACGTCAGCACGCGCAGCTTCATCTTCGTCACTTTCTCGCTCTCTTCTCTCGTCGTTGGCAAAATGAATGAATGATTGTTGCACTTCCAAAGCGCTGTACAGTAATAACAAATTTATAGTGGTTTTATCAGATGAATCTTTTGATTGGAATCCTTCTATAAGAGACGTTGATTATATTTTTATCATGTGAATTGTATAAAATAAGATAATTCTCGTTCCAGATTGGCCAGGGACTCACTGGTACTGCTCTTATAGAGGAAGACGCACCTTGAAGCGACGCGCCAAAATACGATGATGCATTTGGTGGACTCTTCCTTCGCCCAAAGGTGGCAGATAGATGGAGACTGCGGAAGACGAGCTGCTGCTGGAGCTGGCGGTAGAAGAAGCGAAAGAACAAGAGAGCGATGGCGCAGACCAACAAGAGGACATCACGCCACTCGTGTTGAGCGGCGACTTGGAGCCGCCATTGCCACCGCCTGCACTTGTGTCATTGGCGGCACAAGCAAGGAGGGCAGTGGTGACGGATGAACTGCAAGATGATGAAAGCACGCAGAGCAGAGCCGATGGGAGCGAAGGGGATATACCAGGAGCGCCATTGTTGCAGATTCTACCGCCTGCAGCACTATCGGTGTTGTCGTCGCAATCAGGTACTGCGGCTCGTGATGGGAGGAGCAGCGAGTGGAGCAGCTCACGAAGAACTGGTCGCCGCGCATCTGCTGGAGCCATCGGACATGTCGCCAAAGAGACTCATTGCCACGACGCCCCACGAGAGAGCACTACAAGGATCCTCAATGGCGCTGATGAATCTCACATCGGGCATTCGGAAGTAGAAGAAAAAGAGACCGAGCCTCCTGGTCACAACGTCGAAGGACAGATTCTGCACATGGTGCAAGAGCCTCGGTTGCCGATGCCATTCACTCTCCATTGCCACCATCCTCCGACGTCAAAGTCACAGAACCAGCATACAGTAGAATCAGAGCAATCGGGTGAAGAAGATGTCCACGTGCCTCCTGATAAAGAGGTGCCGAAGCCAGACACAGAGGAGCAAAAGGTGGAGTTATCGGGATACCCAGCAAGCGATCCAAGAGGCGACAGGGGGCGCGACACTGATAGCGACTCGGTCCTCTGCGTGTCCTCGCCAAATGAAGAACCTGTTGGTGACGAAGACGAGACAGCAGCCGCAAGCGTGGAGCCAACAACCATTGGTCCAATATCGATCGAGACCCCTGAGGTGATCAATGAACCTCGTGTTGGCTCACTAGAGAGCGCAGTCGTCCCCAGTTTGCGCCACACATTCACGACGGAAGTGCACGAGAGCAGCCCTCACAACGACGACACCGTTGTACGTGACAAAGCTCTCGCCACGGAACCTCCAGCATCTATGGACAACGACGATCAGAACTTCCAGCGGGGGTCTCCTAGTGCAATGCCAGAGACTGAAACCGAGTGGGTCACGTGCATCACCGACACGGGTGAGTCCTACTACTACAACCCGCAGACTCGAGTATCCCAGTGGGCGCCTCCACCTCGCGCAGTGCAAGCTGACAGCATCAACATCGCTGGTTCTAGCTCTCTCGACAGCACAGTTGCTGTAAGTTTGCCTTTATCATCGTCATCTTCGCATTCGAGAGACGCGCTGTTCGCTGCTGCCACTGGCGTCGAGCCATTCGCAAGTCAGCTGCAGATGATGCTGCAGTCCGGAGCGAGCGTCCACGAAGTCAGCGACGCCGGTCTCACGCCTCTTGACGTCGCGTGTCAGTGTAGCAACACCCACGCAGCGTCGTTGCTTCTTTACTACGGCGCACGGCCGGATGGCGTCGCTACCTCGGATGATTCTCAAGAGAGTTCATCATTGCCATCAACATCTGCAGCGCCACTTTTCACAGCGTGTCGACACAACCAGGTGGAGCTCATCCAGCTTCTTCTCGACTATGGAGCTCCGCTGAACGCCACAGACAGAGATGGGAACTCGCTCCTGCACGCGTCGATCGCCTCGCAAAGCCAAGATGCGCTGCTGTACCTGCTCGATCTGAGCAGCTCATCCGCAGAGCTGCTAAACCACTGCAACCATGACGGTGAAACACCACTGCACCTTGCGGTGAAGGCTGGGTACGCGGACGCAGCGCGAGCGTTGCTTCGGTATGGCGCAGCGACTGGCGTAGAAGACTCGCTGGGCCGTACGCCACTCGTGCTGAGCACCATGGAGAACCGGATCGAGTGCGTCCAGCTGTTGCAGACCACCACCGAGTCGCCTGATACGGAGGCTATCAATGCCTACGAAGAGACTGGAAGAGGGTACTTGGCTACTGCTGATGCTGCTCCATTAGCTACGACAACCTCCAAGGAAGAAGGGATGGCGACAATGCACGATGCACCCTTGGATCGACTGCAGGCGTACATTTTCCAGCTGCTATCCGGCTCAGCGGGAAATCCAGAGCTCCAGCAAACCGTCTACCAGTTTTGCAACCAGAGTCGACAACAAATGAGCTCATTAGCCGCAGAGCTTCAGGTACAAACGTTGCTGCCGCTCTCACAGTTGGAATGACGACGGAGCACTTCATTCATATTAAGAAATTGACAGTGTGGCTTGTCGTGGTATTGGAGCAGATCGTCAAACAGCATGAGCACGAACAGAAAGCTCAGATCGAAAAGCTCACTTTTGAGAACACCAAAGTCTCAGAAAAACTCTCCGAGGTACAATGATTGGCATGAACTGTTGTGCTTCCTTTCTATTGCATTAAGAGGCTGAGCTGTGGGTGAAATGCTTGTGTGCATTCAGGACCAAACGGAGCTCGCCCGCGTGACAGAGCTGCTCGAGTCCCAGCAGCTGGAGTTGGACACACTGCGCGCCTCTCACCAAGCGCTCGCCTCGCGCTGCGAGATGCTGGACGGCATCGCGAGAACGGCGCAGGAGAAACTGAAACGCGAGCGCGCAGAGCACATGTACTACGAGCAGCAGCTGCAAGGTCATTTGCGCGCCTCTATGGACGAGAACTTGACGCTCGTCACAAATTTGAATGAGCTGGAACCGAAGTGGAGCCAGTGGCTTGAAGAGCAACAGCAACAGCAGCAGCAGCAGCAGCAGCAGAGTCAAGCGTACAGTACAGAGAAAGACGCCTTCTACTTCCAGTACGAGGGAGAAATGGCTCAGGTTCCAGATGTTGCTTCACCAACCTACGAGCACTCGCAGTATTACAGTCCTGCTGAGGGAACTGGAACGTTGACGCCAGTCGACGAGCCGAGCGAGTACTACGACTATGACTACGAGTACTCCAATGAGAACGAGAATGGCGACAGCGACCTCGCGTACGTGGATGATACAGCTACTCATTCTGAGCTCGAAAGGATGAGAAAGAAAGCTCCCACTGCGAGCACTCCGCCGATCTCTCCGTCCCGAGTCGGCGCGGTCTGGAACAAGTTCTTTGAGAACATGGCGGTGGCTGCCGAGAGAAACGGTGATTCACTGGCCCCACCAGCTCCCATACAACAGCAGCAACAGCAACAACAGCCGAGAAGCAACAATGCTGGATACGTATCGACAAGCAGCGCATTTTCTTCTAGCCCTGCGTCCATGTTTATGGCGATCCGCAAGAGCAACTTTGCTGAGCTGCAGCAGCTTTTGCTCAGCGGGATGTCTCCAAACGTGCGCGACGTCGGTGAAAAGGGCACGCCGCTCCACTTGGCGTATGTGAAAGCTCTTGGGACTTGTCAACTTGCGCTCTATGAAAAAAGGTAAGTGGCTCTAACGCGTTGAATTGTTTTCACAAACAGGTGTGAGCTTGGCGACCTGGACGCGATGAAGCTGCTTTGCGAGTTTGCAGCGGACGTGGAAGTGCGAGACGAGTCGGACAACACACCACTGCTCGTCGCGTGCTCCCAGGGCCACTACGAGTGCACCAAGTTCCTGCTGCAGAGCGCCGCGAACCTGTCGGCTGTGAACGCGAATGGGGACTCGGCGCTGCACCTCGCGGCTTGGGACGGCAGCGACGACTGTGTGGAGATCCTCTTTGAGTACGGCATTGACCCGCTTGCGACCAACAACTTCGCACTCACGCCGCTCGCGAACATCAAGACGCGCTCGCCATTGCGCCACAAGTTTGATGACTTGGTGGACGAGCACCCGATGCGCCGCACACTCGTGCTGCTTGAGGAGTTTGAACAGCGAGGAGGAGGGGAAGAAGAAGACACAGAAGAGGAGCAGGAGCCAGCGCAGTCGACCGGCGGCGACCAGCAAAAGAGTGCGTCACCTAGAGCTCCAAAGCAAAAGAATGCAAGTGGGAACGCGAATCAAGCAAGTGAGACGACAAGTGCAGGCAAAACTTCTTGGAAGGTTCGCCGTTTCTCTCCCTCCCTCCGTGTCTCGGGGTGCCATGGTGGGCAACCTCCGGCACAAGTTGTCGTCATATAGCTAAGTATGTTTTGTTATTTTCTTTCTTTCCTTTACTTGGTGGTACTACAGGAGTGGCTCTTTAGCTTTGGGGTAAAGCCCAAACAAGAAGAAGCGAGCGCGGAGCAAGACGATAGAGAATCCGATGCGGACGGCGATGGAAGAGAAGAGCCCTCTCAAGGGCGTCAGGTGGGAAGTGAGGATGACGAAGAGGATCGTGAAGTAGATGACTCGACCGTTTCACCTGACTCCTTTGCGGACTCGCTGGCAGACCCGATGGAGATCTCGCTCCGAAGCCACGAGCCACTCAAGCCCCCGCCGGAGATCGAAGCCGAGCTCCAGAGAGCGAAACTGCAGCTGCAACGACCCGCTATGCTCGCTACGAGAAGCTATGAGAGCGACGACAATGACGGCGACAACGGTGTCCGCCTGGCGAGCAGCAGAGAAGCGTTTGGTGGCATGCAGCGCCACCACCAGCAGCAGCAGAGCTTTGTGGCGGCGGACAGGTCGCGCGTGGCGATGGTTGCGCAGAAAAAGCCTGCGAGCTCAACAACGCCAAGCTCCGCCCACCTGCGCGCGCGATACGTCGACACGTTCAATACCGCGTAGCGACAATAGCTAAAACTGCCTCCAAGAGCTCCCAAGCAAGTCCAATCCAAGTTAAAAAAAAGTAGCAATGTAGCCATTTTTCCAACTTCACAAATCGACACAATACAGTTCGACACGCCATGGTTGTCTAATGTGAAAATTATGCGCAACTGAATGTCTGAAAAGTCGCTCGTCGTCTAGATGCAGGGTGTATGGTCCTTAAGGGCCATTGAATTTGGGCCTTTGTGGCCTTGACAATTGGGAATGGGTCCACAACATCATGCCCTTCCACGGATCGAATGCACGTGATCCAGTGCAAACCCCACTGTTTCGGTTTTGGTTCACAATGATTGCTGAACCCCGCTTGTTTCGGTTTTGGGTTCACTATGATTGCTGAAGTCAAACGAAATGCAGTCGATTCACTCAACACGAGCGAGACAAACACAACAGAGTTCATCCCAAAAACAAATTCTGTTGTTATTAATACCCACTTCGCCTTGGTGGAAGTGGGCAAAGTCACGCACTGTTGTGTGAGCTCTTCATGACAAAACCACGATGCACGCACGTCCGCGCAAACTGCGAGTTGCATCATATTCACATGTCAAGCCATGCGGAAGGCTGGTTGAAACAGTCGGGTGAAGAGGCGGACCAAAAAGCTTCGGAATTTTCCTTCATCATTGAGGTTAAATATAAAACCTTGGTAAACACTCAATTCCAGCCAATAAAATAACGTGAAATCCTCAATGGAGAGGTTTTTCAAAACACCTTACATTGTTCCACCCCCAACAAGCAACTTTTAACACACAATTTGGTTGTGGATCAAAAGCAAGTCAGCTCTCAGTTGTTTTTTAGGGTAGCAGGAAAGGGGTCGGGCAACACCTTCTTGCCTGGTCGCTCGTTTGTGCAAGAGTGATTGCTTGCTTTGTTTGCTTGGCTTGCTTTGCTGCGCTTGCCTTCTTGCTGGCAAACACAGACGCCAAAGCGCTCTCTGTTGTTTTTTTCCATGACATCACACGCAGACGACAGCTCATTTCCGAAAGACGGCGCGCGGCTCCTGGGGACAACGACACCAAGATCAAGACGCCCAAGGAGAAACCCAAGGAGAAACCCAAGGAGACCTACAAGACCAGCTCATCAAATAGAGCACGATGGCGGCCCAGAGCAGTCCGCGCAAGAGCCCAGCAGCCGCTTCCGTGGTACGCGACCACTCCAGCAACGACCAGCACGCACACACGAATGCCAAGCCGACAAACTTTGCGCGCCGCAAGTCGGTCGTGAGCGACCCGGAGGAGATGCTGCTGCTGCGCGAGAAGCTCAACCAGATCGCCGTGGGGCTCCAGTTCGGAGCGACGCCGCACGACGACGATTGTGACGGCGAGGACGACGATGACGAAGAGCAGAGCGAGCGACGCCGCCGACGGCAGCACGGACGCGGCCATTTCAAGGTGTTCCCGCTGCTTGGAGAGCGCCCGTCAACGCCACCGTCGTCGCCGCAGCCGCGCGATGTGCTACGCAAGCAGATGCGCCTGCGCAACAGTTCGTTCCGACTAGACGACTTGCCGTCGCATCGACGCGGCGCGAGTTTTAACGACTTTGAAGATGCGCTGGACGGCGTCTGCGTGGACGCAGTGGAGGTCACACGATTCGATGGCAGTGCGCAGTCTGCGAGTATCCGGATGTCGATCCCAGGGCATCTTCGCGTGCGCTCAGCGTCATCATTTAGCGTGCTGACCAAGAACCCGGAGGGACTGCGCAAGCGTAAATCTTCCCATGTCGATGACAAGAATCAGGATGGCGGAGACGCGACCCCATTGAAGAAAGTGTTGAGCCAGAAGAACATTTTGGCGCCTTCGACATGGGATTACGACGCAGTAGCTGCAGCGACAGGCGTGCTGAGCAACCAGACGACGGCGCAACACCACGCGAACCAGAAAGACCACGAGATGGAGGACGTCTCGCCAGAGTCGCCCGACAGCGTCATTTTCGTGGGCGAAATGGGGAAACACGGCCGTGGTGACATGTCGGCAACCTGCTCTTGAGAGACAAATGATGGAAAGATCTTTCGTCAACTGAGATAAAAGAGAGCATCCATGGAACAAACTCCAAGCGCAGGTGCCTCAACCACTTTTGAACAAAACGGTGAAATCCCGTCGGTGGATCCGGAAAAGTGAAAAGCGAGTCACGAGGAGAGCAGAAAAATAATGTGGATCTCCAAGTAAGTCTTTTGCGCCGTCTCTCCGCCGTCGTGAACTTCGTGAGCGAGCAAGCGTTGGTCGCGTTGGTCGTAGATTTTCCATGTCGTGCGTTAATGTGCCGCCACCTCTCCTGTCGCCATCGGAGCTGCTATTGAGAAATCGTCGTGGTGGGCTCTCAAGAGAAGCTCGAGGGCTCAATGGACTCTCGTCATGCGTAGTAATGCGTCAAAGCGTGAGTTTAGATTCGTAGATAGATTCATTAACTACCAAGAAACCACACACATTACCTAATTTGAGAGCCACTTCGCCTTGATCTGCTCCTGCATGATATCACTTTCTTCTTCTCTTACATGATTAAATACAGGATCCTTTGTCAGTGATTTCTAAGCTTCCCAAGTGATACACAAGATCTTTGTTTTGCATTGCCACTCTTTATCAAATACCTGCACGACAGTGATCATCAACCTTCTCATAAACTCCCTACCACCACAACCTCGTCGAATCGTGTGCTGCTGCCGCGTGTGACTCTATCGTGGATTCATTTAAAATGGTCGGAGGTTGCCGAAAGGTTGTTGCTGCTGTTGCTGTTGCTGCTGGAACTGCTGTTGTCCCTGCTGCGGGAAGCCACCAGGCATACCTCCAAAGCCGGCGTTAGGGTTCATCATACCGCCCATACCAGGCTGCGGTTGCTGCATGCCCATGCCGCCCATCATTGGGCGAGGCTGCATTCCACCGCCCATCTGCATTCCGCCCATTTGGCCGAATCCCATGCCAGGGTTCTGCTGCATTCCCATGCCCATGCCCATGCCAGGGTTCATGCCGCCCATGCCACCTCCCATGGAGGTCATCGCCTGCCCGTTTCCAAAAGAGTTGGTCTTGTTTGGCATGCCTGCGAGGGTGTCGAGTCCGTTGAAGCTGTTTTGGCTGTTCTGAGGCTGACCTGGCTGTCCAGGACGACTCGCACCGCTGTTGCTCGCTGAACCAAGGTTGTTCAAGTCGAACAACGAGGAGCCAGCTCCCCACGCATCGTTTCGCTTCGGCTCTTGTGCGCCCGGGTTCGAAGTTGTTCGGGATTGAGCTTGCCCCATTCCAGGGTTGGATCCGGTACGAGACTGCATTGGGTTTTGCATGCCTCCACCGACTTGCATTGGCTGCTGTTGCTGCATACCACCAAACTGTCCACCGAATTGACCGCCAAATTGACCACCAGCAGGTTGGTTGAACATTGGGGCCGGAGGCACAGCACCAAACGCGTTGCCCATCATAGGCTGTTGCTGTTGCCCAGGCTGCAGGAAAGCACCAAACTGGCTGGGGTTTTGCTGAGCTGGAGCGGCAACCGATCCAAAAGGATCAAACGACGCAGGAGTTGGTGCTGGAGCAGTCTGTGCTGGAGCAGCTCCAAATGCATTGAACGATTGCTGGGGAGCAGCGGCAGCTGGGGCAGCGCCAAAAGCACCAAAGCCTTGCTGCTGAACTGGAGCTGGAGCAAATGGGTCAAACGCACTTGCAGCTGGTTGTGCTATAGAGGAGAATGAACACGTTTCAGTTAGCTGACGTCTTATAAAGCTTTGTGATGTAAGTGAGACTATCCGTACCCTGCACAGGCGCGCTGGAAGCAGATCCGAAGAAGTCGTCATCCAAAAGAGAAGGCGCAGCCGATGGACCCTTGGCTTGAGCTGCCTCTTCCTGTACAAAAACGCGCGATGAAAAAAGGCTTCCCTCGAGTAAACAACAACAACAACATAGGCTTACCTCTTTCTTCTTCGAGTTCTTTCGCTTTGAAGACGCAGTTCTTCGGGATGCCCGAGCAGTCTGTCGAGGAACACATAAAAATTTAACACATTAGGACGCAGTTTTATATCCAACAAGCAGCCACACGACTAACGTACCTCTCCATCGGAGCCAGACTCTTCACTGTGGTCATCTGCAATACAGATGTAGAAAAATACAATTAGTTTTCTAAACGATATCGCAGGGATGAAGAAGTCAAGAATATTGACTGTACCTCGTCCCTTGTCGCGGCGTGCACTTCGGCCACCTCCTCGGTGGTCGTCTTGGTCATCCGCGTATCGGCTGGAGTATCCCTTGTTCGACTCTCTCTCGTCGTATCGGCTTGAATATCCCTTATCTTCCGATTGTCCTCCGCTGTAACCGCCACCGCCACTGTAGCCGCCACCACCAGCACCACCACTGTAGCTGTTTCCACCATTGTAGCCACCGCCACCGCC
>JAASGK010000300.1:0-28960 GCA_023334195.1 Globisporangium emineosum
GACAAGGAAGTGTTCATCCGCGAGCTTATCTCGAACGCCTCGGATGCGCTGGAGAAGCTGCGCCATGTGCAGGCCACGGGCCAGACCGTGCAGGACCCTGAACTGGAGCCGAAAATCGTGATCACGACCAACGAAGCCGAGAACACGCTGACGATCATGGACACTGGTATCGGTATGAGCAAGGCGGAGCTGATTGAGAACCTCGGTACGATCGCTCGCTCGGGATCCAAGGCTTTCTTGGAGCAGATCAAGGAGAAAGTATGTTCAAATCTTTGTATGCCATGTTACATGCGAGTGTGCTGACTAATGAGTGCACGTGTGTTTACTCTCTTCCCCACCACAGTCCCCATCTGAGACCGGCGATGCGTTGACGGGCATCATCGGTAAGTTCGGTGTCGGTTTCTACTCGGCGTTCATGGTCGCCGACAAGGTGGAGGTGTTTTCGCAATCCGCCTCGGGCACCGAAGGTACCGTGTGGTCGTCGGACGGCAGCGGCTCGTACGAAGTCGCTGCGGCGTCGGACGTGTCACGCGGCAGCAAGATCGTGATCCACCTGAAGGACTCGTGCAAGGACTACGGCACTGCTGCCCGCGTCGAGGCGATCATTCGTCGCTACTCGAACTTCGTGTCGTTCCCGATTGTGCTCAACGGCGAGACTGTCAACACCGTGCAGGCGCTCTGGACCAAGAGCGAGAACGAAGTGACGAACGAGGAGTACACGGAATTCTACAAGTTCATCGCGAACGCGTTCGACGAACCAGCGTATCGCATTATTTTCAAGGCTGACGCGCCGATTGAGCTCAAGACGCTCTTCTTCATCGGCTCGAGCCACTCGGAGAAGTTTGGCTACGCGCGCCTGGAGCCAGGCGTGAGTCTCTACTCGCGCAAGGTGCTGATCGAGCGCAACTCGCCGGACATTCTCCCAGACTGGCTGCGTTTCGTGCGCGGTGTGGTCGACAGTGAGGATCTCCCACTGAGTCTGTCGCGTGAGAAGATGCAGGACTCCCGCTTGATCCTCAAGATCAAGGACGTCTTGACCCGCCGCATCATCCGTTTCTTGGAACAGCAGGTAAGTTTTTCTGTCGTCACGAGTGCACGGATGACGACCATTTTCGAAATGGTTTGCTGACTAGGCTGCGTGTTTGTAAATGTCGCTGTGTGTAGTCGACCAAGGAGCCGGAGAAGTTCGAGACGTTTTTCAAGGAGTTTGGTCAGTTCGTCAAGGAGGGTATTTGCACGGACTTCCAGAACAAGAGCTCGCTCGCGAAGCTACTGCGCTACGAGTCAAGCCACCTGGAGGCCGACAAGCTCACGACGTTGGACGAGTACGTCTCGCGCGCATCACCTGACCAGAATGAACTGTACTATTTGTGCGCGCCGAGCCGCGCGATCGCGGAGGCGTCGCCTTACTACGAAGCCTTCAAGTACGTTGAGACTTGCGATGCTAGAGCTTGTGTATAGCTGGGGCTAACATTGTTTTGCCTGTATCTGCCTCATTAGGAAAACGAACAAGGAAGTGCTGTTTGTGTACAGCCCGATCGATGACTTTGTGATGACGAACGTGGGCGAGTTCAACGGCAGAAAGGTCGTGTCGGCCGAGAACGCCAAGATCGACATTGAGGACGTGGAGGACGCCTCGGCGAAGAAGCTCAGCGAAGACGACAAGCGCCTGTTTGGTGCGTGGCTCAAGCTCACGCTGGAGGACAGCGTGAAGGAAGTCAAGGTGTGTGTGTTAGGCTATTGTTGATATTCTATTAGCGATGGCTGATTGCTCACACGTTTTCCATCCTTGTTGTTCTGTATACCCAGTTCACCGCTCGCTTGAGCGACTCGCCTGCGATCATCTCGGAGTTTGAGTCTGCTTCGATCCGCAAGTGAGTAGTGTTTTGGCATCCCGGGAATCCTGTACCATGGATGACTGATACTTTGCTTGTCTTGTGGTTATGCAGAATGATGGCGATGGTGAACGACCGCACGGGCCAGGACATGAGCGGTCTGAACAAGCACGTGATGGAGATCAACCCGAGCCACAGCATCATCGTGAACCTGAACACGCTGCGCGAAGTGAACAACTCGCTCGCCCAGAAGGTGGCGCGTCAGGTAATACGTCTGTTTGTTGGATGACTGGTGATTCATCTAGGAGCTCGCAACTAATGATGGTGATGGATATATGACAATGACAGATCTACACGAACGCCACGGTCGCCGCGGGGCTTGTGGACGACGGGCGCACGCTGCTCACGGGACTGAACGACATCCTCGGCGAGCTCTTGGAGCAAAGTCTGCCAAAGCAGTCGTCGGAGTAAAACGAGTTGTCGACTACGATGCCCAGTTAATAGAGCTTTCTCTCTTTGAAGATGATGTTGGAATTCCTGTTGACAAACACAACACAGTGTTGTTTCACCAGTCAAAAAAATACCTGTGGAAATTTATTTTCTCCGCATATTGTGAACATAATTTTACACAGGTTATTTGATCAGTAAAGCTGTGTCCTTCCTCGCATCAAGGACACGTCACTAAATCGAATGAGGACCACCCTCGCCACCCACCACCATCTTTGTGAAGTTTCGCGAGCGGCTCTCCACCACCGCACCAACAGTCCACCAACACGAAAACACGGCCCAGCAGCAGAGCTCTCTGTCGATCCGCCGGTGCAACGTCGAAGTTCCCTCTCGACACCGCCCGCCCTCAATTGCATTCTCCTGCTCGATCGCTCGTTTGCTTGATCTAGACACTCGCCATGGTGTTTGGATTCCGAGCCGCTGCGATGCGCGTGCAGCCCAGCGTGGCCGTGTTCCTGGGCGGCGTGACCGCGGGCTTTGCGCACCGCTCGTTCGGCGGCGAGTCGCTCTTCGACGGCAGCGTGGCGCGCCTCGAGTCCGAGAAGCGCGACCTGCGCGACCTCGAGTTCGGTGTGCCCAAGGACCGCAAACGCGTGGACCCGTTCTCGCCGTTCTTTCCGTCAGACAAGCACCCGTGCACGCACGCCGGCATGTTCATCCCGGGCTGCCACGAGCTCAAGATCTTTTCCGGTTCGTCGCACTTTGAGCTCGCGGACGACATCGCGCGCCGCCTTGGCACGCGCGTGGGCAAGATGAAGCTCGGCCGCTTCGCGGATGGCGAAGTGCAAGTGCAGATCGGCGAGAGCGTGCGCGGAAAGGACGTGTACCTCGTGCAGAGTCTGGCCACGCCTGTGAACGAGAACGTCATCGAGCTGCTCTTGATGGTCAGCACCATGCGAAGAGCGAGTGCCAAGCGCGTGACCGTGGTTATCCCGTAAGTTTTATTTGCGCGTGTGTGTGATGAGGATATGCAGCCAATTGGTGAGGTTGGTACTGACTCAAAGCTTCGTTTCTGATCCTGCGATAGATACTACGCGTATAAGCACCACCGTCGCGGCAACCCGATGTCGACGAGCATGAACTCCAAGTTCATCCAGAGCCCTGCCGCGGACATCGCCAAGATGCTCGAAGTCATGGGTGTCGACCGCGTCATCGCCGTCGACCTCCAGCTGCGCATGCAGGGCCACGAAGCGTCGTTCTTCAGCTCGAATGTGCCTGTTGAGACGCTCGAGACTATCATGGCGGGCGTTGAGTACTTTGCCACGCAGGTGCACATGCGTCGTCCGTTGGTCGTGCTCTCGCCAAACCCAGAGTGCCTGCGCCGCGCGCGCGTGTTCCAGAACGGTCTGAACAAGTGGCTCCCAGACTCGCCCGCGCGTTTCGCGGCGTTCATCCACGGCACGGGCGCGAACGGCGACTACACGGAAGCCGACATTGTGGGCGATGTGAAGGGAGCGGACGTCATTGTGGTCGACGACATGATCGACACGAGCGAGACGCTGGCGAAGCTCACCAAGCTGGCGATGAACAAGGGCGCGCGCAAGGTGTACTGCTTCGCCTCGCACCCGCTGCTGGCCGGTGACGCGGAGAAGGTCATCGACGAGTCGGACGTGTCGGAAGTCGTGGTCATGGACACGATCCCGCAGGACCCCAAGGGCTTCCACTCGGAGAAGATCAAGCGCTTGTCTGTCGCGCCGATGCTCGCCGAGCTGATCCAGGCCGAGCACTTCAAAGCCCACTCGTACATTGACCGCAACACATCGAAAGAGGACTACAAGTACACGCACAACCTCTAACTCTGTGCCGCATACATAGCGTGTCGGCTTTCCAATTCATCCACCCATCTATTCCCTACAAAGAGACAAGGAAGAAGAGCTTTATGAAGAAACCAACAAGTCAACACGAGTGCTCGAATTTGCCTGTTCACTCACAGATACCTGGTTGATTGGTTATGAGCTCACATGAAAGAGCCAACACGCACAGAATATCAAGAATGTCCATACCGGTATTACCACTACCAAATCTACAAGGCGCCCACGCATTATCCACTTGTCGTCGGCGCATTCTCGTCGTCTTGCGTAGTAGTTGTATCTTTAGCAGTTGCGCTCTTCTGCTGCTGCTGCTTCTGCTGTTGCTGCACCAGCTCCGCCGCCGATGCAATGATCGCCTGGCCGACCTTCTCGATTACGCCGCTCTGCTGCACCGCGTGCAGCTGCTTCGCAACCGCGTCCTTGCTGGTTTTCTGAATCGACGCGACCGAGTCCTTCGCGGCAGCCTGGGCGTCCAGCAGCTTCTGGTCCACGTACGGCTCGTACTGCTTCAAGAGCGGGTAGAACACTGTTCGGTACATGATCATAGCACCCTAACCAAGCATACAAATGCACACACACAAGCCTCATTAACGGCCAACCACCCCAACCACCTATATACATGCTAACGTTGCAACGCACCTTGGTCTTTGGCAGCATCATCCAGATGAGCACGAGCATCTTGGTCAGATAGTAGCCCGGCAGCCAGCTCACGAGCCGCGACGAGACGGTCTCCATGGACGTGCAGAGCCCATAGACGACCCAGTATGTGAGCCACTGCTTGTCGTCGTCCGGGCTCGGGCTCTCCAGCGCCTTGAAGCTCGCGTACGCCGGGTACGTGATGCCCGCTGCGATGCAAACGGGCTTGGTCAGCGTCGCCCCCATTCTTGTTGTTGCTGAGCTTTTCAAGTTCTGAAAATCCGAAGTGAGGAGAAAGACGCACAATGCAATATGCTATTTGGTAGGTATTTGGCGCACAATATGCTATTGGACAGGTTCAACCTGATCCAGATCATCATCCCAACCACCGATGATGGCTTCACGTCCAAGCTCAGGCAAGGCTGTCGTTCCTGGATCGCTAAGGCTCGGGTGGATGGGGATCTCCTTGACAGAGAACGGAATTGTGAAGTTCCCACTACCGACGGCCAGCGCGATGTGGCCATGCTGGATCTCGAACGCGAGGTGGTCGCGCAGGTAGAGCCCGATCACGCCCGTGCACAGGTCAAAGTCGCGCACCTGCGTGTTCAGAGTCAGGTTGTTCTCCGTGTGCGCCGGCCACGCAGTGTGGTTCTGGTCGTTCAGGTGCAACATAAACGTCGCGTTCTTGCTGCCACCGTTCGCGTCCTTGTATAGCAAGTCAAACTCGATGGAGAAGAGCTCAAAGTGGATCGGCAGCGGGTTGTTGATCGCGATCAGCACCTCAAGCTCCAGGAGACACTTGCGCGTGATCGAGTCCAGCTGCTTTAGCGTCGGCTGCACCTCTGAGCGACGTAGAAATGCCGGCTTGCCGTCCACTTTTGCTGGCACTTGGACCTTCACGTCCATCAGATCAAGCACTTGGAGTGAAAAGCAGGACGCTGCCGAATTGTCGCCTTGGACGTGCAGCACAACGTCGTTGCCTCCCAGGTACTGCTGGAGCATTTTCTGCAAAGGAGTGCTCTGGTTCTTGTCGATAGCTGTGAATGCAGAGATGAAAGTTTTCCCGTCGCCGAGGAGGAAGCGCTTGAAGCCCGCGAGCAGAATCGTTTCATGCGATTCGGAGCTCACGTGAATCGAGAGCGACGGCAGATTCCAGAGCACGTGCGAGAGGTAGTCGAACGTCACGTCCGTGTACGCGAAGATCTGGTCCGAGTCGCTCTCGACGTGGATGTGCGACAGCGCGATGGTCTTCAAGATCTGTGCCACGAGACGCTCGAGCTCGTCCTTGATGCCGTTCGCAACGCCAGACTGGCTCAGCACTTGGTCTTCGGTTGGATCGATGTCAAACTGGAGCTCAGGTAGGAGCAGGTTGGAATTGACCTCCTTTAGTGGTGGCGATGGACTGGGAGACTCGTGGAACAGGTTCTTCAGATTGATGTGCACTGTGAACGGAATCAGCATGCACGAGATGCGGATCGGCACGCTTCCCGTCACTTCAAAGCCTTTGTCGTCCGAAAACACCAGCTGATGCAGCACCTCGGGCGTCGTGAGCATGTTGAAATCGACATCCGACACGAGCGTGAGCTTTCCTGAAATCAATTCGAAACGTGGCAGCGCGAGCTCGAGGAACGCAGTCTCGTTCTTGGAGAAAAGGATGCGTAGCGGGCCAACGTCGGGCGAGCAATACGACGGGTTCTGGAACTGCAGCACGATCGCGCCTTTGCTCTGTGTGTGGCAGAGATCGGGGATCGTGAGCTGCTCGAGCGTGAACGCGGTTTTGCGCAGCAACACGACAAAGAGTACATTCAGCGCTAGCAGCATGAACGCAAACGTCACCGCGAGGATCTTCCACTTCTGCACGGTGCACGCTGGTCGCACTTTGGCTTTCTTCTCGTGAGGAGAAGGAGCAGCAGACAGTAGTGACACGTGGGCTTCTTCACCATCAGTATCGCTATCTCCAGTATCACCACTAGTCGCTATTGCTGAAGCTATTTCTTCAGCGCCGTCATCGTGCGCGCCACGATCTCGCTGGTGCTCCATTTTGCCCAGCGACAAGCTCATCTTTCTCCAATGTGTTGAAAATGTCACCAGGCGAATCTTCATCACCCAATAACACATTTGGTCGTCTGGGTGGATGGGTGAGATCTTTTTAGTTGTTCACTTCAACTTGCCAAAAGTAAAAAAAGCAAATTTTCAGATAATTTTGTTCAAAAATAATAATTACAATAACAATACAAAAATATTGTTGAAGTTTTATGAATAGTGAGAACAAGACAACGCAGAGCGTGCTCTGAGCATGCATCACTTCCACTTTCCCCACGCGCGCCTCACCCGCACAGCCATGAGCCACTTGGCCACCAATCAGCAAAGCGGGTTGGCCTCCGCTGGTCGTGGGCTCTGGTACCAGCTGGCTTTAGGTGAGGCGAGCGAGTTCGTGCCTCCACCCACCCAGTTCTCTCCGCAGGCGCACGACGCCCTAGGTCATCCTGCTGCAACTGGTCCCGACTTTGTTTGCGCTACTCCTTGTGACGCCCCAGATCTTCCTGTCTTCATCGCCTGAACAATGCAAGCAATGGCGCACCTTGGTATTGCGCCCGATGCCACAGAGCCACGAGTCGAAGAAAAAGCGAGTCGGCCAGTAGAAGACTCATGTCAGTCCTCAAACCCGCCCACGCATCTGGTCTCTGAAGTGACTGCGGCATATGCGCAGTCGTTGCCGAACAGACGGCAGCGCAGCTCTATCGAGAGTGCAACTTCCCGCGTGCGCAGGCCGCCTGGATGGTGGACATGAGTCTGTCCACGCTGTCTTCGCATGTCGCGAGCCCCAGGCAGCCGGTGTGAAGCGGAAGAACGCGAAATCTGATCCGCTCTGTATCGCAATGAAGCCCGAATCCGCAGAGTTGTGAGGGCCCCAGGAGCGCTGTGTGTGTTTCTTCCCAGAGGAGATAAGCCCAGTAAGTCATTCACCAAATTGGATGAATGTCCGTTGTCATATGACATATTCCACACGAGTAAAGAGCACGTCACTAAACAAAGCGTGCTTGATTTGATAGTCGTAACGAAAATGACAAACTCAAAACAAGGGCTGCCTTGTGACTCCCAAGTTGTGCGCAGTTTTTGCCATGGCGGAATTATGAGCGCTTGGTGTGGTATTTTTGTGTGAGACACGAAAGGTTGTGCTAACATTATTATTGAACCGCGCCCCTGGCTGCCCGCATTCTGTGAAGCCTGCACTCATTATTGACGAGTGCGTTAAAAGAGCATGGCGGCAAATCGCTGCTGGTGATCTTCATAGTTGCTGTATAAAGTGTTCGACGGAGAGGTCATGTCCTCTGCGCACGTGCTGCTCTCGAGTCTGCAGGACCGCTCCAAGCTCAGCGATGAGAGTTGCCGCGCGATGCTGGCGGAGCTGCTCTCGTTCTGCCGCTACGACGAGCTCAAGAGCGAGGTCGTGAACCACGGCGTCGACACGCTGCTTGCGCTCGCGGAAGGCGAGATGCTAACCAAGAGTGGCGACGTAACGGAGGCGCTGCTGGAGCTATTGAGTACGCTCGTACTCGACAACCACGTGGCGAGAGCGCGGTTTGTACAGAAGGGCGTGCTGCAGGTGGCGCTGGACGCTGTTGACGGCTTTCTTGACCGGAAACCAAGCAAGAAGCGCAACAAAATCGTCAAGCTCGCGCTGGAACTGGTGGACCAGTGGAGTTGCGTGGAGGGGAGCCAGCGGCTGGAGCTCCAAGAGGCTGTGATCGCGCGCGTTCTGCGAATACTGGAGAATACGGCAGAGGATGGGAATATCCTGCTGCATGCAGCCGAAGTGCTCGGGTGTATGCTAGAACGGAACGCAGGCTGCATCCAAACACTAGCGAGACTGGAGGGCATATCGGTCCTGCTTCGGCTTTTGGGAATGGTGGGTGAAAATTTGCGTAGCTCTCCATCGTTCTAATTGCTCTGGTGGTAACTAACGAGCTTAAACTTCATTGCAGGCGGAAGAGAAGATTGACGTCAAGCGGTCAATTTGCGAGGCGCTGCTGATCATGGGCGATGCGTCTGGAATGATCCAAGTGATGGCATCGGACAACATCATCCACGCACTCTGTGTCTGCTTGCGCGCTCACGTTCCTGGCCGCGATGTCGAGTGCATTGCGATTCGACTGCTGTTGCGACTCTCTGAAGAAGCCCAGGTCTATGGTCAAATCATCAACGAAGACATGCTGCCGTTGCTGTTCCAAGTGATCGACAGGAATTGCAATCTCCTTGAAGTCGCAGCACCCGCGTGCACAATTCTCGAGCGGATCTCTCGCTTTGCGCGAGACTGCAAATTGGATCTGTCGTCCTATGTGCAAGAGGCGGCGTGTCGGGGAAAAGTGTTGATTAACGCTGCCTCCTGCAACGCTCAAGTGACGAACCTCGTGCTGAGTGTGTTCAGGTTTTTCGTCAACATCTCGTACAACCCTGTCGATTTGCCTCTACTCGTCAACTCAGAGACCATCGAAGGGTTACTGGCACTGTACATTCTGAATGGGAGCTCTGGAGGCTTGTCGACTCTCTCTGCGGATTTGGTCCAGATCGTGTCGTCGCTCAGTCGCTCCACCATCGAGTCTCTCGCGCTGAAAGACGACGACGAGTCGCTCCCGTCGATCTTCCTCTGCTTGCGCAACCACTATGACAACCTGCAGTTCGCGTCTCAAGTGTTCGCGCTGTTGACAAAATACTGGAGAGATCAGGTACGCTGTGGTGTTGGGATCTTTTTCACCTACTTCCTACGACTAACCTTACCTTTGTATGCAGGCAAAGAGTGTGCACTCGATCACTGGTTTTGTTGGCATCGCTGTGGACATCCTGTGCAGATACGCTCGAACAAGTCTGGCACTATGCGATGAAGTAAGCTATCATATCTTGCTAAGTAAGGTTTGCAAAGCCGAAAGCTCATCGAACGCATTATGTTTTGTAGATGATGGAGATATACAACTTTCTTCGCGAGGTGCTGCTTTCAAAAGATGGCGTCGAGGTCGTTCTCAGCTGCGGTGGCAAAGCTCTGCACGAAGCCCTTCGCATCCAAGTTGGCTCAAACCAGCAACCAAGGGCTTCAACACCGATTAAACATGAAATGGGTGACTTTCATCGCTCTGCCCTCCAGAAGTCACAATCATCACTCCAAATTGCAAGCGAGGTCAACAATGTTGCGAGTGTACTTATGCAACTGCTTGAAAAAGCAGCAACTTCGACGCCAGAAGAGTGCTCCAAGTCTCCGGGTTGCGTTTCAAGGCGACGGCGAGATGGCGATGAAGAGTACGAAGAGTATGTGACCAAGATCCTTCGAAAAGAGCGCAGCTGCTTGTTCAAAGCGTTCGACAGCGGATCGCTCAAACCAAGTTCAAGTAGTGCAACATTGGCGTCTGGCTCTACCAATGAATCGCCTCGAGATGACTGCGGAGAAACTCAATCAAATGATAAATCAACTGCACTGGATGCAAGCGGTGGCAGCGAGAGCGATGACGAAGTATCGGGAAATGATTGTGAAGAAGAACATGATGGTCAAGCACAAGAAGGGGAGCCAGATGCGACGATTGATGACGACGAAGCAGAGGGCGAAAACGAAGGCAATGACGATGGAAGTGATGGCGATGGGAGCGAAGAAAACGATGCAAATGTCGATATCGACCTTGAGCTTGAAAGCCTAGCCGAAGGCAACCAGGATTTACTCGATACTGGAGAAGTGGAGATTTGTGGCAACGAGGAAACCACGGAACTTTCAGCTGGCGTAATTGCAAAAATGAAGCTGTCTCCACCAAAAACGTTTACCGTGAAGGGGTGGAGTACTAGTGTGGACTTTTCACAGTACGACGACAAGGAGAACTACTTTGAGTCTCCGCTGGGGGTAAAGTATCCAAAGCATCCGTCGCGCTGTGCTTCGCTAACAAGTGACGACCAAGAGAATGAGGTGTTTGCGTCTGACCAAACTACTCCAAGCGAGCAGTGCAAGACACCACACCCGGATGCGATGAGCGCATTCATCGAACAAGCGAACGTGAGGCGACAACAATTCCTTCAAAGTGACCCGAGTATTCGAGCTCAACTTGTGTACGACAGCAGCAAATCTCACTTTGAAAACCTGGGAGGCGCAACCAGCGCTGGGCCATCTAAAAGCCTAGCGGTAGTGGATACGTTCCCGTACCATGTTCCAAAGAACGTTCGAGGCAGCAGCGACAGTTTAACGTTCGACAGTTGCTTTGAAAGCGGAAATCTCGAACGCGCAGTGCAGATTGGAGAGTGGGAATATGATCTTTTCTTGCGCCGGGATTTCAACACCAGCGGGCACATGCAATGGTTCTACTTCGCTGTCAGCAACATTCGAGCGAGAGGGAACGGCACTGCAGCCAAGTATCGCTTCAACATTATTAACTTGTGTAAGCCAGATAGCCTTTTCAACCAGGGCTTGCAGCCGGTGGTGTACTCGGTCAAGGACGCGCATCAGAGGCGGACTGGATGGGTGCGAAGTGGAACCGAAATCTACTACTTCAGCAATCCCTTCCCGCGATCGTCAAAGTGTACAACGAAAGCTGCGAACAGCAACAACGAAGGATCTGCAGACACTAGTGCGCAAAGTCAGACAACTGCATCCAGCGAAACGTACTTCACGCTGACGTTCACGCTGGAGTTTGCGAATACAGACGACACCTACCTGGTTGCCCACAGTTACCCGTACACGCTAACCGACCACAACCTGCATCTTGAGCGGATACTGAACCGGCCCGGACAAAACCTCCACCACATACTTCGACGTTCTGTGCTTTGCAAAACGCTGAGCGGAAAGAACTGTGATTTGCTCACCATTTCCGATTTTTCTGCGAGTTTGCCGGAGCAAAAAGCACGGAGAGCTGTTGTTATCTCGTCGCGAGTTCACCCTGGAGAAGCTCAGGCTTCGTGGATGATGCGTGGCGTCATCGACTTCTTGGTTGGGGGATCGGACGTCGCACGAGTGCTGCGCAGGCTTTTCGTCTTCCAGATCATTCCAATTCTCAATCCTGATGGTGTCTACTATGGAAACAGTCGCTGCTCACTGGCAGCGTGCGATTTGAATCGACAATGGCACAATCCGTCACCGATGTACCACCCGACGATCTTTAACGCGAAGGAGCTGCTGCGGAAAGAGTATTCGACCCATGGAGTGGTGTTCTTCTGCGATCTCCACGGCCATTCACGCAAGAAGAACGTGTTTATGTACGGCTGCGACACAAAAAAGCGACCAAACCCCCGGTCCAGGACCTTTGCGAAGCTCTTCTCGATGCAGCAAACTGCGAAGAGGTACATTTCGTTCCCGGATTGCAGCTTCAAGATCAGTAAATCCAAGGAGACGACAGCGCGGGTCGTCGTGGCAAACGAACTCAAATTGTGCTGGTGCTTCACGCTCGAGGCCTCATTTTGCGGAGGCAACTTCGGGGAGCTGCAGGGCATGCATTACAACACTCACCACATGAGCCAAGTCGGGTCGTCGTTGTGTGAGACTCTGTTCCAGGCGTGTATTAGCGACGAAAGCGTGCGTGAAAGGATTTCAGCAATGGTCGATGACTATAGCATCAACATGTCAGGGTATGTTGAAAGCCACCTTCGTGAAAGCGGAGTTATAAGTGACCCCTCAGGTCCAAGTGCGTTTGGACGGGAACTTGGAGCAGCGACGCCGCGGAAAACAAAAGCAGCAGCAGCTGGTGGTGGATCGAGGAGGAGGAGTGATACAGTAAATCCAGCTTCTTCCAAAGTTGTTCGCCGAAAAAGTTTGCCCTCAAAGTCGTCAAAGCTACTAGGAGATACCCAGGCTGAGCAACCCAATTCCCGTAAACCGGAGCGGAAGCACAGCAAAATTCTGAGCCGACAGCGAACTTTAATCGCTCAGCAAAGCGAAGTCGTGGAGGTCTGTGAAGCTAATGCCGAAGTGGCTTCTCCTCGGCCTTATTTGCTGGGCTCAAATGCCCAGGTTCAAGATCACTTGAACCTACCACGCGCAAAAATGAGCGGGAAGAGACTGCGAAACAAGAAGAAGAAAGTCAAGAAGAAGGGTTGTCCCGATGGCGAAGGTGATAAATATCATGCCGATACGATGCCGTCGATCACGACCTACTCAAGTCACGCCCAAGAAGCAGACAGGAAGCCTCTGAATGTCGGGCGAGGGACAAGCAGTAGCAGTAGCAACAGCTCCACAAGCTCAGGCATTTCCACTCCGCTAGCGCCTTCAAAGCCTCCTGCTGGTTGCTCAGTCGTCGCAGGTGTGTTCGGGAATACCGCCACTCGCAGCTCAACTGGGTGCTTGCAGATTGCAGATTCGATTCTGGCCATCATCTCCAAGCCTCCGGCGCCGACACTCCCAGAGGCTTGCGTTCCCGATTTCCAGATTCGGGAGACTTCGCCGTTGGTGATACTTCCACCTCCAGTGGGGGACCTGGCGGCGCGATCTCCAAAACTCAAATCATCAAGCGTTCGGTTCAGGTGAGGTTTGTACTAACGAAGCAATGGTACTAAATGAAAGCATAACGAGAATGCTTTTGCTTGTTTGCACAGGGGAGCGGGTCGGCAGTTCGCGGCAGTGAGTCCTGTGCAGCAAAAGAGCTTGAAAGACATCATCGTAAGGCGGCAAATGGTATGAGTTTGCTGTCTTCTGATCGGTTGAGCTAACACTTAGTCTCTCTACTTTGATAGAGATCCGAGTCGATTCGATACGCAACGTACGACCAAGACCTGCTGAGTGCGTCGACAATGGCGATTCGCCAACGCTCGAGTATCGCTGCAAACAATAACGGGGTTCCCCAGTCTCGCCCTGTCAAGCTAGCACCAGCCACGTCTCCCTCTCCGTACTTGAGCTTCCCGAGTGTCACCTGATCTGTTGTTTTCTTTGTGAAGACGTTGTTGTAAATTATGCGACGGATGCTGCGCTTGACGCAGTCACGAGCAAAGTGTCTAAGCGCTTTTCTATTGCTGCCAAGCGCTTCATAGTCGTCGCGTGATCTTTGCGAAGAGCAAGCAGGAGCTGGTCTTGGCAATGATGCATCTCTGTGAAAGCGCTCGTGAAGTCGCCGACGCGTTGTTTCCGAATGGTTCGCTGTTCTGATGCGCGCTTGTACAAGTTATCGGATACTACAAGAGAAAAATCCCAAGCCAAAAACCCAAAAACGTGAGTCAACTTCAGGTATGAATCAGGGGAAAGTGAATGGAAACAGCGTCTTCCTTACTTTTGTCAAACTTCTTTGGGTTGGACGTTTGCAGATCGTAGCGACTGGCTTGGCGATGGCGCCATGCAGCTTGGATCGATCGCGCACACGCGTGCTTGAGTCGTCTGTTGTACTTCTGACGCCGCAAAAGATGGATGAATCGGCGATCGCGCTCATTGAGACTAAGGAACCCGAAGATGGCTGCGCTCTGGTTGAAAAAGAGAAAAATGATAGTCAGCATCACTTTGGTAAGCAATTGTCAACATAGAGCGTCACTTACCAGCACTCCGACAAGCAGGATTCCAGCGAGCATGCCTCCAAACACCAAGAGCACTTGGCCAGCGACAGTGACAGCGGCAAGATCGCCGTATCCGATCGTCGCCATCGTCAGCACCACCATCCACACGGAGTTCCAGAGTGGAGCGAGATGCGGATTCACTGGGGCTTCGACAATTGCCAGCGCGTACGCAGTGAGCACCAACGTCCCCGCGAACGCGGCGAGCAGGAATTTGAACGGATGCGATCGGAGGAAACACTTGACTGCGAACAGCGAGCTCAGCGTGTCGACATGGTACACGACGCCCAAGTAGGACGTGCGGTAGCTACAAAGGGAAAAAAAAAACCTCGATAATGACAACTATGGTTTGTGCGAAAATGACAGTTGATTGCAACGTACTTTGTAAAGTCCGACATGTTGCGGATCACTCGAGGCAGCATGTAGAGTCGAAGCATGGACAGGAGCCCGAGCACTTCGTATCTATGGAAACAACAGCAGTGGAAAGCATATACCGAGGTTAGTACAATGGTTGCATGCACTTTCACAGAGTCGGTCAATGCACAATACTTACGAGTACGAGTAGACGAGATAGCAGCTCCCGCCGTCGACTGTGAAGTCATCCGGGCAAGAAGCCAACGCAGAAGCCACCACGCCTTCGTCCACGTAGAACTTCCATTCCCAGACCCGGAAGCTGCCTTCGACGCCTGGTGGTACAAAGATCGCGCATATGAGGAGCTCTCCAAACAGCTTGAGCAGTTGCTTGGGCATGCGCCAGAGCGCCACGTGCGGAGGAACGACGTTGCGCTTGATCAAGATGTCGCGCTCGATGACGAAGCGCCACACGACCAGCGCCAGCAGGACGAGCGTCACGAGACCGTTCGCGACGCGTAGACAAAGGATTGACAGCTCGCTCTCGGTGTACTCGTTGTCAATAAACACCATGAAGATTCCGATCTAAGTTCAGGTAAACTGTTAGTTATCAGTTCTGGCAATGGGTTCTCTTCAACATAGCGCCACCAACAGGGACGCACCATCGCTAGGATAAACGCTGCATTCTCGACCGCTCGCCGCTGCTCGTAGCGCTTGTGGATGTCGTAGATCGTCTATACAGCAAAAGCTGTATTAACATAATAGCACCATCAACAGCAGCAACGCAGACTGTTGATGCTCACTCACCTGGATGGCTTTCTTGGCGTCGCGCAGCCGATGGTTATTCTCCTTGTGATCCACACTGCTGCCTGTGGACGGCAAATAGGAGCTGCGCTTGCGCACGAAGCCCGCACGGTGGTCCTCCTCCACTTGCTTCTCCACGGCCGCGCGCTCTTCCTCCAGTGCCGAGCTGCGCCGCTTGATCAGCGGATGCTGCGCCTCCATCTTGGCTTGTCTTGTTTTTCAACTCAGCCCTTTCAATATTGAACAGGTATATTTGTTATTAACACGTCATTTATTATCGTGTCCTAAAACTGTTATTTGCGCGTCGTTGTGCGTTGATACGCGACGATTCTTTCAGGTTGGTGGCGCTTGAGAGATGCAGCAGGTGGAGACCGGGACGATCGTGCAGGTGACGCACGTGCGCAGCGGCCACAGCTTCCGCGCGCTCGTGGAGAAGAAGAGTGATGGCCCGTCCGGTGGTACACAGCTAAGCTTCTGCCGCATCGAGCGGCCCTACGAGAAGGTGCGTGTGGCGCTCAATGGGCAGGTGAGCTGGGCGATCGCTGCGACCAAGTTTGCCGCGTTTCTCGTAGAGGACGCCACTGCCGAAGAGATCGCCGACGCAGGTGCAGTTGCCGCTCCTGCATCAGCAGCTGCTGCAGCGGGGCTGGAAGGCCAGGAGTGGTTGATACACTTCCGGTCGATCGCGAACCAGAAGAAGGCGAATCGTGAGCTGAGCATCGGGTGGTACTTGGGCGGCGCGGCGAGTGACGAAGTCGACCAACCGCCAGCAGCGTCCGAGTCGTCAGCGCTGATCGGCGATGCAGCACGCGGCGTGTGGAGTCTCTTCCGCGTCGCTGTGGTCTCCACGCGCGGCGCATTCGCACTGGACACATCGAAGATGGTCTTCCAGGGCAAATTCGCCAACAACGCGTCCTCCATACTCACCGAGTCCCAGCGCCGCTTGTTCATGCAGAACGGGTACTTGCAGATCCGCAACGTGGTGCCACTGCCGCTCGTGAACGCGGTGCTGAGACGCATCAACCACGACCTGGGCATTCCGGGTCGAATGGTTGATGGCGGCGTCGAGGGCAGCGCGAAGCTCGCGGGCAACGTGTCGAACTGCGAAGAAGTGCTCAACATGTTCGACCTCTCGGATGCCTGCAAGTACGTGGAAGCGCTGATCGGTCGCGGCAAAGTGGCGACTCCGAAAGGCGCGCAGATCGCGATGCGGTTCCCCGAGCTCGGCGAGCCGCGTGAGCCGCTGGGCACCGAGTGGCACACGGACGGCATGCGGCAGGGCAAGCTACATCCGTTTAGCTTGCTCTTGGGGGTCGCGCTCTCGGACGTGCGCGAGCCGCTCGCAGGCAACTTCACGGTGTTCCCAGAGTCTCACTACGCTCTGCAGAAGCTCTTGACGGCGGACAACGACGGCAAGCTGGACGGCTACGACGACGCGTGCTACAAGGCCGAGAGTGTCTGGGGCGACGGCACGCTGCCGGACCTGGGCACGCCCGTGCAGCTGCTGGCGTCGAGAGGCGACATCGTTCTCGCGCACCCGAACCTGGCGCACCGCGGCGGACTCAACTTCTCGCCGGACATCCGGTACCAGCTTTACTTCCGCATGAAGCACGTCGACCACGCGGCGCTGCAGGACCAGGCGCGAACGAACCTGTACGCAGATCTGGAAGGGCTCCACCATTTGCAGTGAGGTGTTCGGCCGTGTGGAGGATGCTGTGTGTTAATAGATGCGTGCCAATCGTTAGAGAAGGAGTCCGCCATTTCAGAGCAAAAACTGCATATTCATGCCTTATAAAAAAATCTAGTGACGATCACGCGTGGGGGGACCTGGCTCTCAGAGTGTCAAGATCAAGCACCAGCCAGCAGCTCAGTCTCCTTTACCCGTACGCGGATCGTCGCACACGTAGTCTCTTTCTAAAGAGACCACACTTTTCCCTACTATTCATTCACTCACTCAAACTATTCTGCGCTGCTGCTGTTGCTGCTGGTCCTCCGAGACGTTGCAGCCGCAGGACCCCAGACGCATGCCGCAGCGGGCGCAACCTGGCGCAGGGGGGCCAATGTGCGGACGCTCAAAGCTCTTCTGAGCCGCAGCAACTGTGGCAGCGTACGCTGGCATCGCATTCGGGTACACGTTCTCGGCGTTGCCTCCTACGCTGTGTGGATGCGGCCCATTGCTGACATTGCTGCTCTCCGGCATGCCCACGGAGCTCAGCGGACGCGAGACGGGCGGGTGGTGGTGGCCCGAAGACGAGGTCGACGCCAAAATGTCCTGAAAGTTCATCTTCCGCCGGCGCGCGTCTGTGAACAAACCCATGTCTAATGTGTGCGAGCGCCCGTCGCGAGGCTGTCCCATGGTCGGCCCAGGAGCCGCGCGCGCGATCACGCTGCCTCGGTTCGAGAGCGACGGCAAGCCAGCCGCGCCAGCCGCACCAGGCGTGTTCGGCCCTGTCGGCGCTCCCACTGGCTGAGGAAGGCGAGGCTGGGGACGCATAAACTGGCCCGTGTTGATCGACATCGAGCGCACTTGTCGAGCCGGATCGATAGCTCCGTAGGCAGGGTGGCCAGAGTACTGACCGCTACCGTACGATGGATGTGACGGAGGTCCATTCGGGTAGTTGTACCCTTCTGGCATCTCTCGTCTGCCAGGCGGTGGGAACTGCGAGTTGCCGTTTCCGGGGATCGAAGAGCGCTGCATTGACACAGCCGGTCGCGGCGGGAACATCGAGTTGCCATTCGCAGGGATCGAGCGCGGCTCAACGCGCTCACCGTACGCGGGTCGAGGCGGAAACATCGAGTTGTCGCGCGACGGAATCGAGCGTCCAGGTAGAGAACGGCGCTAGTATTGTCACAACAAAGAAGAAATGATCAGATGATTCCTGTCAGTGCGATCGATCCACAATAGACTTCGTACAACTCTAACACTTCAACAGCTCCACTCACGTTTGGACTGAGCCCAGGGGCTCCGTTCTGAATCGCAAAGTTCGCGGCGCCGATTCGCTCGCGGTTGTTCTTGAACCACATTTCGATCTGCTGCACGTCGAGTCCCGTGTCTCGAGAAAGCTGGAGCTTCTCTGGATCCGTTGGGAACGGATACTCCAGGTGCGAGTGCGCGTTCACCCAGTCCTGCAGGATCTTGAGACTGCGGGGTGACATGATCGCGCTGCGTCGGTAGCGCTTGTCGCTTGGACCGAGCGCGTCAACCTCCACACCGTCGGGGCTGCGCTCGTGCACGCGCTTGCGGATGCGCATCGCGTCAATGTAGTCGTCCACGTCGGTTCTCGGGAGCGCCTCCGATGCAGATCGCACGACGCGAGGAGGGAACGTATGCGGAGGGGGCTGCTGCGGGTACATTGGCGCTTCGCGACCTTCCACTCCCCGAACGTACGGGTCAAATGGAGGCTGTTGCTGGTGGCGCGGTGGCCCCAGGCTTCCAGCATCAAAAGATTGGCTCACCAATGCTCGAGGTGGCGGAAACTCTCCCTCTCGGAATCTACAAACAGAACGATTGACGTTAGCTACAGGTCTTTCTTTTGGGAATAAAACAGTGAGCTAAGCACATACGGTGGCTGTGGAGCTCCTGGGACCGGATTGAACGCCTCTCGCGGGCGCGCTTTCTCGTACTCCATCGCGCTCTGCAGCTGGCGCGAGTGCTCGCGGCGCATCATCGGCTTCCATATCCGCTTGCGCGCGTTCGTAAACCAATTTGTGAGCTGCTTCATGTTGATGCCCGTCTTCTTGAGCAGCATTTGTTTGTCCTGTCGAAAAAGAAGAAGAAAAAAGTATCCACACAAAGTGAGCCCATCAAGCACTTCTGTCGCATATCAACAGAATCAACTTCGCTTCCACCTCGTCAGTTGGGTACGGGTGTTTTACGTGCTCGGGCGAGAGCATCCAGCCTTTCAAAATCGCCACCGTGTGCGGCGGGAGCTCGCGTCGTGACTTCTTCGTCGCGGTGTTCTTCTTGTCCTCGTCGTCGTCCGCCGACTTGCTGTCTTCTTCGCTGGCTTTCCCCTTGCTCTTCTTGCCAGCGGCAGTGGCAGTCGCGTTGGCGCTCGGTTTGAGCGGACGATCATCTTCGTCCTCGTCCTCGTCCTCGTCGTCGTCTTCGTCATCATCTTCGTCTTCATTCTGCTGTTGCTGTGCGGCAGGCTGTCGCCGGCGGTTCTCCTCGTCGTCCGCGCGTGACGACGCCGCCTTCGCCTTGCGCGATGGCGCCGTCTTCATGGCGACGGGGGCGCTGCCGGCGTAGCGCGGCTGCTGCGCGTACGGCAGCGCGCGCTTGACGTCTGCGGCGCTGGGCTCGGCCGTCATCATGGGTTCGCTTCCGTTCTCGCTCGTGTCGTCGGTGGGGAAGAGTGGGAATAGCTCGTGAGCTCTCGGGTTGTTTGCTTGCTTGGGGTCTGGGCCAACGAGACAACAGGCCAACTCCATAGAGAGGAGGCGAGGGGGAGGGGGTGGGGCACAATTTCGCGCCTTCGCTTCTTCTTCCCGAGTCCCCAAATCTAATCTGTGAATCAGAAGGGGAAGAAACAGCCAATCGGTCAAGTTGTCAACGGGTCTACCTCTTCAGTTGCATAATCGCCAATCCGATGGCAGGAAGTTGCAACAGTAGAGAGGCTACAAACGACCTCTATAATTCCATACCAGGACTTGTGGGGAAGAGACAGTTGGCGCGCCAGGTACGTACGGCAGGCAAAGTTGACTGCTGATGGATTGATTGATCGCAACAGGAGAGCGAGAAAGGGGCTCGTTTGCTCATCTGTCCAGTGTGACCAATTGTTGATTGACTGGGCTAATACGGCGGACCCGCCCGCACCTGGTCCCAAGTGAGCAAACACACACACGTGTCGAGGATCCATCCCTTTGGTCAATCGGGAGGAGGGGGCACAATTCTCTGGTCAGCAAGAGAAATCGAATGTTGGCTCAAAATTTTCAAAGTCCGTCGCCCTTTCTCTGTCCCAATTTCTGGCTGATGGCCGGCTGGCATTCCTTGAAGATTTGAGTTTGACCTGAACTCATGTTCGACACACCAGATAGCCTCACTTTGTGTGCATTTAGTGTGGACAATCCTAATCTGGACACTCCACGAATGATGGAGCAGTCCACCCACTTGCCATTACCATCGGTGGGCGCGTGCATCGGATCAATCGCGGCATGTGGGGCCAGCGCGCCCGATGGACTCCTCTGCACTCCTGCATCCGTATCGCAAGCGCAAGTTCTTCTATGAGCTGGCGGAGCTGCTCGGGGAGCCCGCTCCCGCGATTCAGCACGTCCACCCGCAGCCTCCATCAGCAGCACACGCAGCAACCGTCGTGAGTGCCTCAGCGGCCTCGACAGCGAACCAGAACCATGATGACCAGCAGACAGCCAGCAGTATCAGCAGTAGTGGTAATACGAGCCAGTCCAGCGATGCAAACTCGCAAATGATGATGATCACGGCCGCAGTTAACACCAGTGCAGTATCGCTTGAGAGCACCGAGGAAGAGTCGTTTGAGTACGTGGAGTTTGATGGGCTCCAGGACGCGCTAGCGCACAGTGGTTCATCGCGTCAGACGCTTCCGAGCCAGGGATCTGCCTTTGGGTCCACACAGGACAGCACGTGCCTCGTGCCAATGAGTGATAATAGTGTTGCAGCGTTCAGAAACGCACCGCGCGTTGGCTTTCACTTTGACGCTGATTATATTATTGTAGACGATCAGCAGCAGCGACAGGCAACGTGAAGCCCCTATCTTCCGCCACGGAGCTCGTCAACAGTGACGTTGTGTATGGGAAGCCACTGGTTCCGGTCTCTGTGGAGTTAATCGACTATTACGATTCCGATCGGCTGTGCGAGATCACCCCCTGCTGGCAGTACGAGGAGCGACCGCAGTGCGAAGTGCACAAGAGCGAAGTCGCGTGCCCATGCTGCTCTTTTACATGCAGGTGATGGACGAGTTCGTCGCGTACCACACGTTCCACCACCAGGAGTCGTGACACGTGGAAGTCTGCAAGGTCGCGCAGTGCATGTTTGTCGCCAGGTGAGACGCGCATCTACAGAGCATGGGCAGCAATCAGGAGATTGAGCTGCTCGCGTACCTGCAGCAGGAGAAAGTGCTGGCCGGTATTGCGTACGAAGTGTGGCGGCTCGTGGGCGTGTACTGGGACAAATACAAGCAGAACTATCTGCACCACCGGGAACTGTACTTTGCCGACGCGCGCGCTGACCACTTCGCGCCACAGAGCTCCAAGTGGAACAAGATGCGCGACTACACCCACATCTACGGTATGAAGAAGAGCCAGGCGTCGCGGTTAGCGGAGACCGCGATGACGACAACGGATCACGTGTCCTTCTCAGCACCAACTACGGACTATTTATCAGTCAAGCACCTCTCTGACCTTGTGGCCAGCAGCTCGTCCGACGTCTCGCCACTGCGCTTTGGCATCGAGTACCTGCGTCAAGTTCAGTCTTCCTCGTTTAACATGACAGGCGGTGTCAAGCAGCACGAGCCAGTCCATCGCTACGTAATCAGCCAGTCCGAGTGGGAAGTCGCGTTCAATGCGATCGTGATCCATTTGCAGAAGTGGGATCCGCACGTGCAATTGTTTCCCTGCGGCTCGTTCTCGCGCGGCACCGCTTTCGGATCGACAATCGACATCCTCGTCGCGTCGCCTGACGCTTCGTCAAGCGCAAGCACGAGGTTAACGACAAGGTATGACGAGATCCTTGGCGCGCTGACCTCCACCAAGATCATGTAGAAGGTCAAGGAACACCGCGTGTCTGCAAATCGAAGTCTCTTCGTGGTCTCGTACAAGAAAGTGTCGCTGATCCTGGATCTGAAGGTCTACGAGCAGCCGCAGAGCTGGTTTGCGCTCGTGTACTTCACTAGACCCCAGAGCTTTGCGCACGATTTCTTCTCGACGCTGCTTGGGATTTCTTTACGAGAGCTCAGCGAGGCGTCTTTCGAAGCGATCTATGAGAAGGCAGTCGACGCACTTGGGTTCGAGAAAATCGCGTCCGTCGAGTGCGAGAAGGACGTATTTAGGCTCGCCGGTTGGGAGTATTTGTTGCCTTCGTTCCGCATATGAGAGTTAGAGCTCAGTTGCGACCAAAAGTATCAACAAATAGAAATCAACAGGTTGATAGAGATCTCAATTGTATTATACTTTGAAGTATGGGGGGCAGCACAAGAGTGCTCAATTATTTACTTTGGCGGCATGCGAAGCGCGCCGTCGAGACGAATCACTTCGCCGTTGATCATCTTGTTTTCGATAATCGACTGCACGAGCTGCGCGTACTCGGAGGGCTCGCCCAGGCGGCTTGGGAATGGCACCGTCGCGCCAAGCTGCTGCTGCACCTTCTCTGGGAGTCCAGCGAGGAGCGGGGTCTTGAACAAGCCTGTGCGAAAGAAAAATGAGCAAGGAAAGAGCAATACAATCAGCATGCATTCCTAAACATACAATGCTGAGTCACCAGAGTCACATACCTGGTGCGATCGTGTTGACTCGGATGCCGTACGACGCAAGGTCTCGCGCAAGCGGCAGCGTCATGCCGACGATGGCGCCTTTGCTGGCAGCGTACGCGGCCTGACCAATCTGGCCATCGTACGCAGCGATACTGGCCGTGTTGATGATCACACCATGCTCGCCGCACTCGAGCCCCTTGCCCTTCGACATACTGAGAGAGCACAAACACACAAAAGTCAGCGATGGATAACTATTAACCAGGGGTCGTGCATCCGCAGCAAACAACAGGGCTTACCGCTCCGCAGCGAGACGCGCTACGTTGAACGAGCCGACCGTGTTCACAGTAAGCGTCTGCTGGAACTGGAAGAGCTGGTGCACACCCTTCTTGCTCAGCGTCTTGATCGCGTAGGCGATGCCCGCGCAGTTCACGGCCGTGTTCACTGGCTCCCCGAATGCCGACTCCGCGAGATCCAGCGCGGCGATCACGTCGTCTTCATTCGTCACCTGCAGCAATCAGATACGTCCAACAAGCACAACATGACAACAATCCATCAGCAATGCGCACCTCCTACCATATCAACAAGAGCACAATCACTAGCAACGATAGGCAATAGTCAACAAACGCACATCGGTAGGGCTAAAGTGGCAGTTGGTACCGAGCTCGCGCGCGACGTTGACGCCGTCGCTGGTCGGCAGGTCGCAGAGGATCACGCGCGCACCGTTCTTGATGAAGCGCTGGGCTGTGGCCTTGCCGAGGCCCGAGGCCGCGCCGGTGATGATTGCAACGCGGGAGGAGAGCGCCATGGTGTGTGTGTGTGTGAGAGAGAGAGAGAGAGCAATGTGGTGGGGTCGTGCGGATGAAGAGCTTCCGGGAATGAGAAGGTAGGCTTCGTTATGATCGCCTGTTGGGCAGTCGATCCGTCCAAGATGCTGATTGGAAGCCTGGTTCGGTTGAAGTTCCACTTTTCTGAAAAATGACTGGTTTTGGAAATCTAGGATCAATTGCACCTTGTTTTAGGTTTTGTAGATGTCACTACAGTATCGCAGTTGTGTCACTCTACCGGGGATTCGTGATGAGGTGGCACATCCGACTGAATTTGAATCAAAGTTGATCCGTGCGAAATCATGAGCAGCGCAGGCAGGAAGAGCAAGAGCTCTGCTGCACTACGTGGCGGCAGCGCACCCACGGGGGCTGCATCAGCTGCTACTATTAATGGCAAGCAAGACCACGTACTGATCTCATCGTCGATGCTGGAGAGAGCCATTCGCCACCTGGAGAGCAACGGGATGAAGAAAGAGGCGCTGCTGCTCGCGTGGCTGCTCCTGCTGCTGCTGCGCTGGATGGTCGGGCTGCACTCGTACTCGGGAGCGAGCACCCCTCCGCTGTTTGGCGATTACGAGGCGCAACGCCACTGGATGGAGATTACGCTGCAGATCCCGGTCTCCGACTGGTACTTCAACACGACCGTGAACGATCTTCTCTACTGGGGGCTCGACTACCCGCCGCTGACTGCGTACGTGTCGTACGCGTTTGGCTTCCTCGCGCAGCGTGTGGAGCCAGCGATGGTGGAGCTCACGGCGTCCAGGGGTTATGAGTCTCCTACGAGCAAGGTGTTCATGCGCACCTCTGTGATTCTGTGCGACATCGCCGTGTTCATCCCGGTGGTGTTCTATCTGGCGCGAGTCCTCTACAAGAGACAACAGTGGACGCAGCGAATTGTGCTACCACTGATCTTGCTATCCCAGCCAGCGCTGCTGCTGATCGACCATGGGCATTTTCAGGTACAGTTGCTGTGCATGTTGAGCTACTGCAGTGTGGGGCTCATATAACTGACAAAACTCTATTGCAGTATAACAACGTGACGCTCGGTCTCACGGCGCTTGCGGTCGCTCTCATCCTGCGGAACCACGAGTTTCTCGGCAGCGTCGCATTCTGCTTGGCACTCAACTTCAAGCAGATGGCGCTGTACTACGCGCCGGCGTTCGGCGTATTCCTCTTTGCGCGCTGCGTGTACAGATCGAACTTCTTGCTCCACTTGGTCAAGCTGAGCGTCGCTGTTGTCGGGACATTTGCGATCCTCTGGCTCCCGTTTTGCGTGTACACTGCGGAGCGCGAGACCTGCACAACGTCGGTTCAACAAGGTATACATACGTACCTAATGGGTTCGAACGCGAGGACACACTCTCTCTTAAGCTTACTTTACTAAGGTTGTTAATGTTATCTTGCATCAGTTCTTCACCGCATCTTCCCGTTCGCGCGCGGACTCTTTGAAGACAAAGTGGCGAACTTCTGGTGTGTGCTAGATCTCGTCTACAAGATCAAGCGCCATGTCACTCCTGTCGAGCAAATGCGACTATGGTGAGTAAAAGTATGAGAAGCAATGCTCCATCAACAGAGTTTCTTTGACAACGGCTTGCTGAACTATTGACCAATTTGTGTATTGTCATTGCCCAGCACCCTGGGCACGTTCCTTGGGTTCCTACCATCTGTTGTGGACCTCATGCGTCGGAAACCCACGCGACTGCGGTTCATCCTCGCGCTCGCAAACTCGTCCCTGTCGTTCTTCCTCTTTTCGTTCCAAGGTGAGAGATGAAGCGTGATGAGGCGTTCTTGAGTCGTAGGATCTCAGGATTCTCACTGATATCTTTGTTCTTGCTTGTCATTTCTTGTTTGAAGTGCACGAGAAAACGATCCTGATCCCGCTGTTGCCCATCTCGCTGCTCTTTGGATACAACTCGCTGTTGGCTGGCTGGTTCAGTTTCCTGTCAACGTTCAGGTGAGCTGCTCTGTCTTCTCTTGATTCGGAATGGAATTGTACACGACTTCTCACCGTTTGTCACTTTGAATGTGAACATCACCATAGCATGTACTTCCTGCTCAAGAAAGACGGACTCGTGTTACCATACTTTGCGCTGCAGCTGTTCTTCTTGAGCATCGGCGTGCTACCGTTTCTGGCAAAGAAGTCGTACCTCCACATCACTGGCATCGCTTCTGCACCAGGATACTGCGTCAACGGCACACCACATGTGCTCTTCCAAGTTTACGTCGCGGTGAGTTGGGCTTGGCACTCTGATGGCTTTTGAGGTCTGAGCTGACCTTGGCCCCGCCGGACTTCTTGTTGTTCCTTTGTGTCATCTAGGCGTCGATTGCTGGTGCTGCAGCTATCCATTTGGCTCAAGCGGTCATTGCACCACCTGCCCGCTACCCGCACATCCACGACTACCTCTTTGCAGCATACTCGTGCGGTCACTTCCTGCTCACGCTCGGCTACTGCACCTGCTGGCAGTGGACTGTGACGGACGATGAGAATGACGAGAGCAGCGAACAACAACACTCGACGAAGAGCAAAACCGAATAGTTTCCTTTCCATGGAAATGGGTTAGTTCGTGAGCCAAACTGGAATAAAAACGTAGGATCCATCGTATCAGCTGCTCACTAAGTGCGCTCTCTTGTCGTGGAATCCATTTTACTTGACACAGTCACCTCGCTACGTGCTCTCACTTCTTGGCATCCAGTAGCTTGATCTGCTTCTTCAGTCGTGCCTTTTCGTCTTTGAACGCTTGCAGCTGTGTAACATCAAGATGGAAACATATGAGTCTAGTGAGTCGTGGTACTCTGAACAATCATAACGACAGCATTCAAAGCATGTATGTACCAGCAAACGGTCTTCTTCAGTGAGTGGGGCTCGCGCCTTCTTCAGCTCTGCGAGGTACCCTGCCTCGTTCTCGCGCGCTTCGATCAAAAGCTTTTCCAAGGACGCCTTCGATTCGCTGGCAATTGGACGACGCTTGCCCAAGAACGCCTCTGTCAAAACGTTAGAATTGTGCCATGGAGTTAGTGGCGTGCTTCACTCGGCGCTCATGGTAATTTCAAAACTCAACGAACCTTCGCTCTTCAACTCGTCGTCCTTAGCACTCGTCGCGCTCTCCACGACGCTGGCGCTCTCTTTCTTCTCTGACGACGCGCCCGACGGGTAGCCCGCCTGCTGCGCGCGCCACTTCTCGTACTCTTCGAGGCTCATGCCGTGGCCCTGTGGCTCCTGGATCGGCAAGAACTTCTTCACGCTCGCAGGGAGCACATCTGGGTCGTAGTACACGTACGCAGCTCCACTGCACATATCAAAGACATAGTATCAAAAGCACACATTCGTATTAGCCACCCGTCATATATAGAGAGTACGCACGCGACCGAGAAGCTCACCCGATCGCGCCAGCGATGCCCAGCAAGCTGAAGAACGACGAGTTGTCGCTGCCGCCGGCTCCTTTCGGCGGCGCGTAGCTGAATCGACGGACGTGGCGCAGCATCTGCACATATGAGCACATACACATAGCACACATATTCAATTAGCATGTGATAGCCAACGCGTGGACGAGCATCGTCATCTTCAGCACCGCACCTTGGCTTCCTCTCTTGGTCACTTGAGTTTCTGGAAGCTTGGTCACCGCAATGATACTCGCACCCAGAGTCATGTCTATGCACATCCTAATTTTACGCATTACACACCAATATCACCTAAATGTACGTGTCTCACACTATATTAGAGCCTTTGATCTTCAACACCAGCCTTGTCCTGTTTTGCCCATCTGTTCTGCTCATGTTCTCCTGGTCCAGAGCGCTCCGAGCCGCATTATCAGCCCCGTGCCTGCCCAACGGAGCCACCAACCAGATCCAAAAGCAACACATGCTGAGCCGCCGCTTCGTCGCACGCGCCACCGCCTCCGTGTCATTCGCCCTTCCGTCCCGCAGCACATTCGTCAACACCAGCCGCCGCGCCATGAGCTCCCCTCCAAAGTTCCAGATCGCACTCTGCCAGATCGCCGTGGGCGACGACAAGCAGAAGAACATCGCGACCGCCACCGCCGCGATCGCCAAGGCCGTGGAGAACGGCGCGAAGGTCGTGTCGCTGCCGGAATGCTGGAATTCGCCGTACGCGACGTCGTCCTTCCCGCAATACGCCGAGACGATCCCAGCCTCCAAGGCGCAGCTCCAGCAGGCGGAGCACCCGTCCACGTTCGCGCTCTCGCAGCTCGCGCAGCAGCACCAGATCTACCTCGTGGGCGGCTCGATCCCAGAGAAAGACAGCGACGGCGGCGTGTACAACACGAGCGTGATCTTCTCGCCCGAGGGTGAGATCCTGGGCAAGCACCGCAAGGTGCACCTGTTCGACATCGACGTGCCCGGCAAGATCACCTTCAAGGAGTCGGACACGCTCTCGGCCGGCAACTCGGTTACGATCTTTGACACGCCATACTGCAAGATCGGCGTGGGCATTTGCTACGACATCCGCTTCCCAGAACTCTCGATGCTTATGAAGAAGCAGGGCGCCAAGGTGCTGATCTTCCCAGGCGCGTTCAACCTTACGACCGGCCCAGCCCACTGGGAGCTGCTGCAGCGCGGACGCGCGGTGGACAACCAGCTCTACGTCGCGGGGGCGTCGCCAGCGCGCGGCCCAGAGGGCGGCTACCAGGCGTGGGGCCACTCGTCGGTCATCTCGCCATGGGGTGAAGTGGTGGCGACGTGCGGCCACGACGAAGCGATCGTGTACGCTGAGATCGACCTGGCGAACGTGGACGAGATGCGCCGCAACATCCCCACGGGCTCGCAGACGCGATCCGACATCTACGAACTGGTGCAGAAGAAGTAAGCGGTCGTCCACCGTACGCACCAGTCAGCCATCCACACATAACATATATCCGTTGTTGAGTACAACAGTCGTGAACTTGGGCTCGTTAATACTTTACTCTTTGAGCAACCTGCAATGTGAGATGGCTGGTGTGTTTCATGGTATTCTTAAGGTGATGAGAATGGCGAGCACCTCAGGAAGTCACCATGTGCTGAGACTACGACTTCGACGAGTGCGGATGGTAGAGAGAAGGAAAATAAAATGGTTCGTCAAGAAATGGCTCATGCAACGGAGCTTTTTATTTTGTTTTTGGGGAAATAAAAAAAATGCCCCTATTTTAGCCGTAAATAAAAATTCTGCCCCTTTTGTAATATTGATATGTAAATTACAGAGAGAAGTCGTAAGTTACGAGAAATGGGAAAGTTATACGTCTGGGAATGTTCTTAAC
>JAASGK010000301.1:0-28941 GCA_023334195.1 Globisporangium emineosum
CAAAAATTTACAAATAGACTTCAAAGTATAAAGGATTTGACAAAAATGGACGGTACATCTGTTCTTTGATTGGTCCTTCGCTCCATATATCCAAACAGCATTTTCTGAATCGCGAAGGAAGCAACCGAGCACAAAAAAAATTGGGGTGCGGACAAACTTTTGCGCACCACTGTATCCGTAATGAGTTGTCAGAATGGGTGATGGGTGATCGGAGTAAATAGCGCTCGATGATTGGTCAAATCATGGCTGTCCGTTGTAAAGAAAGAAAGTCAGTAATAACTAAACAAAGTCGGTATTGATGACGATGAAAATGGGAGTGATGGTCGTCTTAGACCACGTGACATTTTATCTCCAAATCCGAGCCAAAATGGTTGTGAGGGCCAGGACAATTCTCGTATATAGGGTTCCATCCACAGAGGAGGAAGTCGGGTCCATTCAAGACACGTTGCTCTTTTTTGAAAAGAGCCACCTCCCACGACAAGCTTCGTCACCCACACGAGTCAACGTATTCACTGCACAACCTGAGCGGTCAGTCCCGTCAGGCGCCAATTCCCACGTCGGCCACACACTGATGATGCAAGTGACTTGCTCAGGGCCGTCCTTTCATGCGCTACTTGCAAATCTCGTTCATTCCCAAATTTGCTGTGCCTCCCACAGCTCCCTCGCTTCCAGCAGCAACCTCCGCCAGCAACAGTGATGCCGATTCCAGCAGAGTTCAAAAGTTCCGTGTCCATCACGCACATCAGCACCGCCGCCTCGGTGCTGACCATCGACGGCATCAGCTTCCTCACCGACCCGGTGTTCGACCCTGCCGGCAGCGAGTACCCGAGGGACGAGGGGATGATTCTCAAGAACGCTGATGGACCGGCGCTGCAGCTGGACCAGCTCCCACCCATCGACGCGGTGCTCCTGAGCCACGAAGACCACGAAGACAACCTCGACACGCTGGGAAGAACGCTGCTCAACGGCCGTCATGTGCTCACGACGGTGGACGGTGCGAAGAACCTGGCACCTCGGCCAGGCGTGCAAGCCCTGCGACCGTGGGAGTCAACTACACTCGTGCTGCAGGGCAAGGTGTTCAAGATCACCGGGACGCCATGCAATCACCTCCCAGGTGGTGAATGCACGGGCTTTCTGATCGAGAATAACGCGTTCGGCGTGGCGGCGGACGGCCGCCCGAACGTGGTCTTTTTCTCTGGCGACACGGTGTATACCGAGGAGCTTTCGGAGGGAATTCGCACGAAGTTTAGCGTCGTGCTTGCGATTCTGAGCCTGGGAGCTGCAGCTGCACCAACACCTGACGGTGGTTTGCTCCTGATCACCATGGACGGCAAGCAGGGGGCCAGACTCAGTCGCGAACTCGGTGTGCAGCTGATGGTGCCGATGCACTTTGAGTCGTGGGGCCACTTCTTCGAGCACGGGGAGCAGCTCCGCGCGGTTTTCGCGGCCGACGAGTACATGAAGGACCGCGTGCAGTTCGTGATCCCAGGTGTGCCAACGAAGTTGATCTAGAGTGGGGGAGTCGAGAGAAGAGGCGAGCGTCGACTGATTTCAATTTCACAGCTTGGGGGTACATGAAGGTCGTTCAGTTTGCTCGCTCCAGAGTGGTGGCTCTTGGCATTTAAAAACGTTTGTTTTAATACGAGCTTTCAACAAGGAACCCCGAAAGGCAATACACTGCAGTGCACTCACCTATCCACGCTCAACAACAACAGCAACACCGTTTTTGCCATGCACTGCTTTTCGTTAGCTTGAATGCTTTGTTTCCCCAACATTGTGTGGTCCTCCTAGCTTGGACCCGCTACGTAACGTTGGAAATGTGATCTGCAAGCATCCCAGCAATCGCTGGCTTGTTTTGCTCCAGCGCGTACTCTTTTGCATCAACCAGGTCCTCCAAACTTGAGTACTGCAGTAGCGCGAGCACGACACCTTCCGCGCCATTGGTCACTGCCTGCTTCAAGACGTTCATAGACTCAGGAAGCTGGTTCTCGCACAGGAACTGGATCATTTCGGTATTGAGACACCGAGTAGCTGCCTCCACTGCGGGATACGTCGATTCTCCTGGCTGAAGCTTCGAGTGAAGAAGCTTGGCGATCTCCAGGTGGCCGTACTCCACTGCACCCGTCAGTGCCGAAACGACGTCACCCTCAGAGCGGTGCTCGCAAAGGAACTCGACGACACCGTGATGGCCATTCATGGCGGCCAACCGCATCGCATGCTCCGTGCAGCCCTCAGTGCGATTGTTGTGTAGAAATTGCACGACCTCCAGGTGCCCGTTCCCAGCCGCGCCGTCCATCGCTCTCACTGAGCAGCCTTCCGTGTCATTGAGCGCATGCACAAACTGCACGACCTCCAGGTGGCCATTCGTTGCAGCAGCATCCATCCCAGATGCTGAGCATGTCAACGCGTACTTCTCGCGCAGAAACTTGATGATCTCCATATGACCGTGCTGAACTGCGCCATCCAGCGCATATGGCGTACAGCCCTCAGTGCGATTCTCATGCAGGAATTTCACAATATCTAGGCGGCCAAAACCAGCAGCATCGCACATCGCTTGAGGTGTGCAACCGCCATCAAAGAGGTTCTCGTGCAGGTACTTCACGACCTCCAGCTGTCCATTCCCCGCTGCGTAGTCGATCACACGCGACGCCTTGAGCCTGGTCTTGCTCTCGATCAGGAACTTGACCACTTCCAGCTGCCCATTTCTCGCTGCAGGATTGATCGCGAATTGGCAGGTTGCCTTCTTCTGGTTCTCCACAGCGATTTTCACAACGTCCACGAATCCACTCCACGCAGCGTAGTTGACCGCTTCCAGGGAGCAGCGCTTCCCGCTATGTTCGTAGAAGTAGTGAAGCACATGGGCGTGCCCTCGTTTCGCAGCTTCATTCACTGCTGCCTGGGAAATCTTGCGCTTGTGTTCGTGAAGCCACTGAAGGATCTCGAGGTTCGCTTTGCCCACATGGTACATCAGTAACTTTTCCGACAGTGCGTAGCTTCTCGGAGGAAGGTGCGCGAAGAGCCAGTCGAGAACCTGGATGTCGGGGTCGTCGCGCTGGAGAGCAATGCGCATCAAACAGGGTTCCCATTGCCATACGGGACCGCCAGCCTTCAGCTGGTGGATGCGCTCCAGCATCTCCACATTGTTGTACAGCACTGCGCAGCGCATGGCTTTGCGGAAGCTGAGCTTCCGGTCGCGGTGGTAGTCCGGATGCTTGGCGAGTTGGAAGAACGTACTGAGCATCTCTGGGCTCTTCGCTGCGACCGCGAGGTGTGGCAGCACGCCATCGCGTGCGAGGTGACCGACAAGGTGCATGGGCAGGATGTCGACCGCCCCTTGACCATACAGAGCGGCGGGGTCGCTCTCTTGATAAAACTTATGCACAGCAAACGGGTATCCGGTCATGAAGCCCGTGATGCGGTCCCACAGCGTCCGGGTGCCAAGCACAGCCACCCCCGCATGGCCAGTCCTGCCATCGATTGCCGCTGCCGCTGGCGGTTGAGGCGCTTCTCGTAGCTCTCCGTCCGCTTCCTGCGCACTCACTGAAGGCGCCAACTTGGTCATCTCGCCTGGCAAATGCGCAAATGACGAGAAGATCTCGTAGTGGCACTGGACCCAAACGCACAAGTTACAACCAGCACTCACCAAAGAGTTACTATCACTCCTAATTTCCATTTCATGTGGACAATTTTATTGTACCCCTCCCTCTTCTTGGTGAATGAGCTTGAGTTCAATTTGGTACACTTCAGTAACTCGAAACAACCACGAGATGAGAATGGCTGGTTCATAAAATGAGATTAATGGTAAACCATGGTATCGCGCTGGAAGGAACGCGCAAAGCCTCCAACCTTGGGATCTCCCGTGGCTCGACCGACTCGACTCGCTGCTATTGCTTTCGTTTACGCGTAGTGCGTGATCAAATACAAAATGGTGCCGCATCCGATCATCAGCACGGGCGTGTCCATCGTGTGCGGCGCCGTGGCCTCCGCGTACGCCATGGTCGGCGGCAGGATGAGCATCGCGAGCAACACCTGCTGGAAGCTGCCAAAGTCCGCGTATTGCAGCGCCGGGAAGATCATGCCCGAGAGGAACACACACGCGCTGCCTTCCCAGCTGCGTGTGTACTTGTTCTTGGAGAAGCAGCTGCGCGTCTTGTACTTGTGCTTGCCCCACGCGATACCCACGGGCTCCGCGAGCCCGTCGCCGATGCCCGTGATGAACACAATGATGAAGGTCAACGCCCCCTGGTCCGCGAACAGCCACTTGAAGAACAGCACGATGATCATGCCCGGCGCAATGTTGCCCGCGATGATCCACGTCAGCGTGTGCGGGCGGTCCTCCGGGCGGTCCAGCGAGTTAAACTGCAGCATGAAGAACTTGGAGCGCTCGCGGATGGGCTTGATGAGCACAAGGAAGCCGAGCATGCTGAAGAAGTCGCCCCAGGCGAGCGGCAGCGGCCCGCTCACTTCCGACTTCATCACCAGCGGCACCATGTACGCGGCAAAGTGCTGCAGCTTGCGCGTGTAGTTGACCTTGAACTTGGACGACTTGTTCGTGATGATGTACCCTTTTTCATCGACGTCACAGAAGTGGCGGCAGATGATGCCGCCGATGAGCGACACGAACACCATCACGCCGAGCTTCGGCGTCTGCATGAGCCAGAAGTGGCCCGACGTCAGCAGCTGCGGCTCGTAGATGTACGTAAGCACGATGAGCAGCGCCAGGTAGATCATCATGCCCACGAAGAACACAAAGTCGAACGTGTTGAGCCAGCTCTCCTCGTAGTCGCCCGCGACGTCACCTTCCTCCACGAGCGAGCTCTTGGGACGATCGATCTGAGAGAGCGACGTGGACTCGTTCGCTGGGATCGCACCATACGACGCCTTGTTGTACTTGGGCAACCCCGGCGAGCCGGGCACTTTCCAGATCACGCGAAGCAGCACGTAGATCAGCACGAGCGACACGACAGGGATTAGACCGATGATCAGGCTCTGCGTGAGCGTGATCTCGTGGTCCCAGTTCTTGGGCACAGCGCTCGCAGCAGTCATGATCGCGGCTTGGAGGTCGATCCCAGTCGACATGGCGTCCTCTCACTGTCTTGCTGAGCTCTCTGGCACGGCTGGCTGGCTGGCGAAGAAGGAGGTGCTCAACAGCGACGTGGGAATTGCGAATGACTGGAGCCTCACAAGGGACCATGGCGGCGGTGGGCGCTGAATAGTGGGTGGGTGGTGCTGCGTTCTCTCTCACTCGCTCACTTGGGTCGTTACATCCGTGACTCTTCGCGTCCTTTTGCAGATTGCAACGGCGGGACCGCGGTTCAGACGCTTCCTCTCACTTGGGGTTCGTATGTGAGAAGTGAAGACCGTCAACCGGTCCAACTGAGCCCTTCAACTTTGAAACCAATCTTTGGAGAGTATGGGTCATCATGAACTGCGAAAGGGTGCAATACCACGAAAGACAGGTCTCCGTGTCGCACGTGGCGTGCTTTTTGAAGGCGGTTGATTCTCGCGTTCCGATTGGGATTCTTTTTTCTTCACATCCTCCCTCGTCGCCCACTCCCCACTGGACTTGCGCTCGGTGATATATACAGTTAGTTGGGCGAACAGTTACGCCCAACTAACGTGTCCGAGGCGCACATCGTGTTTCTCGCGCTTTTCTCAACTTTTTACGAAAGATCGCGCTTCGTGCCTGACTGACTGGTCGCATAATGCGTTTTCTGAGTTTCGCGCAGCATTCTTGTGTGATTGCGATCCAAAGACAGCATGCCCATTCGTGAACGCAGCTTGCTGGCTTCTCTCGTCGTTGCGGCTGCCTGTGCACTGGTCCAGGTAGGGAGGGTGTCGATACCAACCCAGCAGTGCAGTGAATGCTTATGCTCTTGCCTCCAAGACTGCTGCACTAACTGACCGTAATGGTGTCTGTCTGTAGAGTGGAGTGCAGGCGGCGTGCTTTGATGATGCGATGGTGTGCCCCCATGGCGAGACGGTGTTCCGCGTGCCTGAGCTGAACTGCGCGTTCGCGCCGTGTATGGAGATCGACGCGCAAGTTGAGGTGCGTCGGCCGTGCTCGTCTCCTTTCTAGAGTATTCCCAATGGGATGTGCTGCTAAATGATGGTGAATGGCAATAGGGAGGAACCCAGGACCAGATCTGCGATACCGACGGGTTCACATGTGCGAATGGCGATGTTGTCTACCGCGACTCGGCCAACCTCTGCCAGTTCTTTACCTGTCCAAGCTCTGCAGCGTCGCCGTCACCACCAGCATCCAGTAGTAGCAGCAGTAGCAGCGCATTGTCCTCATCGTCATCTTCAGCTGACGGCAACAGCAGCAGCGCCAGTGCGTCACAGACGAAGACGTGTCCAAGAGACGCGCTTGTGTGCCCAGGCGGCTTTTTCGTGCGCCGCAACGCAGCACTTGGCTGCGCATTCAACGCCTGTCCAGTACTTCAGAACTCGTGCCCAATGGACACGAAAAGCTGCGCATCGAGTGCAGGCGGCGTGCTGCACCGGAACCCTGGGAGCCGCTGTCTGTTTGACAAGTGTCCTTCATTATCAGCAGCTTGAAAAGACTTCTTCAAATGGACAAAGAAGATCAAGGCTCTCGTTTGGTTGATCAGCTGGTAACCAGCGAGTTTCATCGTCCGCAATGGATCGTGTTAAAACCTTTTCAGCACGATGGCTCTGACGAGCAAGCTTTCCATGTGCGGTAGGTTCTGCTCCAGCGCGAATGCCTTCGCTTCCACCAGCTCTTCAGCGCTGATCGATGTACGCGTCGCAATTGTGCGCGCCAGCCCTCCTGCTGCATTCGCCACTGCTTGTTTCAGGAAACTCATTGCTCGCGCTCTTGGTCCTCGCACAGGTATACAAGTATTGGAATTCGTAACTCCTGGGCCGCAGCCTCCACCGCGATATACCCTGACTCTCCTGGTCTGAGCTTTCCGTGGAGAAACTTGACAACCTCCAGTCGATTACACGACGCCGCATCGCGCAGAAGAGCGACGACGTCGACCTCCAAGCAGTGCTTATAGAGGAACTTCACAACGTCAAGATGCCCATTTTTGACAGTCTGCACCATTGCATTCGCTGTGCAGAAGCCTCCCAAGTTGTTCTCGTGCGCAGGAACTTCACAACCCCGAGGCGTCCGGACCTAGCAGCATTGTCCACAGCCGTTAGCGAGCACTCTCCCAAATTGTTCTCGTGCAGGAACTTTACCGTCGCAAGGTGTCCGTACTCGGCCGCTTCGTCCATCGCTTTCATGGAACACCGCAGAGCGTACTTTTCATAAAGGAACTTGACGACTTCCAGGTAGACACTGCGCGCTGCTCCAGCTCTCTGTGTAGTTCTCATACAGGAACTTGACAATACCCAGGCGCCCGTGATACGCAGCATTGCCCATCGCTCGATTTGTGCAGCCACCCGAGTGATTTTCTTGTAGGTACTTGACGATCTCCAGATGTCCGCCTGCAGCAGCGCAGTCGATCACCTGCGGGGTATCAAACCTGGCGTTGTTCTCGATCAAGTACTTCACCACTTCCAACTGACCATGTCTAGCTGCTCGGCTGACGGTGTGCTGGGTCACGGTCTCCTCAATTTGGTTTTCAACGATGAGCTTTACGATGTCCAGCAAGCCTTTCTCTGCTGTGTGGACGACCACTTCGCGACTGCAGCGCTTGGTGCTGCTGTGCTGGTAAAAGTAGCGCAGCAGACTAAGGGGCCCATCCTCGCCGCTGTGTCGATCGCTGACTGCGGCACCTCGCACTGGTGCTCGTACAGCCACTGGACCACGTCCGGATCCCCTCTTTTCGTGTGGAACAGCATATCTTTCTCCAGTAGCAGCAAATGGCTCTTTTCACGGGGAAGATGCTCGAAAAACCAGTCGAGGACCTGGATGTCGGGGTCCACGAAGTCCAAGCGATGACACACGCGTGCCAAGAAGCTTCGGAAATACCGGTATACCACAACCTCAAGATAACAAGACGCTTCATTCGAGCATTTGTCAGCATCAGCGCACCTCGCCGCCTACTAAGAAGCCCAATGAGTGAACTCCAAGAGAGAGGAGACCCACGACCTACTTCGGTGCCATCACCAGCTGCTATCGTCCATCCCACCATGCATGTGCTGACGAACTGAGAGCTCTGGGACCGCATCACAGGTCTAATGACCGGATACCCGTTTACTGTGCTCAAGTTTTATCAAGAGAGCGAGCCCAAGCTTCCCTTTGACCGGCACGCCGATGGCATTTACCACGATACCATGGCCTACTTTGTACTCGATGGAGTGCTGCCGCACCTCGCGATCGTCACTAGCAGTCAAGAAATGTTCCTGCTGTTGTACAAGCTCTCCAGGTGGCCGTACTATCAACGCGACCCGAGGCTCAGTTTCCGAAAAGCTATCAGCTGTGCAGTCCTGTACAACAACCTGAAGATGCTGAAGCTCATCGGCTCGCTGAAAGGGAACTGAATTCGAGAGCCTCAACTGCTGCGTGCCGCTCTCGAACGTGAGGATCCTGACGTGCGCGCTCTTGAGTGGCTGTTCAAGGATGTTTCTCCGACAAACTCCAAGCTTCTGGAGAAATACATGCTGTGTCATACAGAAAGAGAGAACCTTGACGTTGTCCGGTGGCTTCACAGGCACAAGCGCAATGTTTCTCAGGCAACAGTGGACAAAGTTGCGGAAAGAGGACACATCCATGTGCTGAAATACTTCTATGAGCAGAGCGAGAGGCGCTGTACGAGTGCTGCGGTCGAATGCGCTGCCACAAACGGTTTTGTGGACGTCGCGGAGCTCGTCGTCGAAAACCAAACGCAACCGATCTACTTGGAGCATGTCGTCCAGAATGCGGCTTGCAGCGGTCATTTCGAATTGGTGAGGCACTTTGTTGAGAACAACATCAGCTTTGAGTGGTCGACGCTGCAGCTCCCGGTGGCCAATTAGACATCATCAAGTACCTGAACGACAACTTCTCTGACTGCTACACCACCCGCGCGATGATATGCGCAGCTACAAATGGCCACTTGGAGGTCGTCAAGTTCCTGCATGATAACCGCACAGAGGACTACTATCCACACGTGTTGAGTTGTGCTGGTCCAAATGGACACGCGGAGGTCGTCAAATATCTACACAAAACGTACGGCTTGAGTTGTTCAGCTGGTGATTTCGACAGAGCCGCGGAGAACGGTCACACCGAAGTTCCCAAGTTCGTGCACCAGAATTGTGCTGAAGGGTGCTCCACAAGAACAATGGACGACGCTGCTGCACGGGGTCACCTCGAGGTCGTGGAGTTCCTGCACTTCAATCGTGCAGAAGGCTGTACGCCAAAGGCGCTTGCAGCGGCTTCCATCGCAGGTCATGTTAACGTTGTCAAGTTTCTTTGCGAATACCGCTCGGAAGGAGACGTCAGTTTCACATTCGTAGGTGCGGCGAGGTGTTCCCAATTGCGTGTTCTCACAATCCTCCGCGGATACCTCGGCGAAGGGCAGTCAGCGTACGGGGCAATGGAAGCTACCACTCTAGGATACGGCAACGACAAAATGATCAAGTTCCTGTGCGAACGTCACCAACGCGAGCCAACGACTTTTCTCAAGTAAGGGATTGTGAACAATTCGAGCAATGTCGTCCGAAAAGTGCTGGCATACGCGAGCTTGGAGGAGCTGATTGCGGCAAAGGAGCTCGCATTGGAGTTGAGCTGCCCCGAGATCGTCGGCATTCTTGCGTTTGGAATTCGGGAGAAAACTAGGCGTTAGTAGAGTGAGAATAGCGAGAGAGTGTTGGCTTTGCCATGCAAGTGGTGTTATACAGTTGTTCACTCACGCCGCTGGAAACCCACTGCCTTGGTTGTCTTTGAACGCCGAGTTTTGTTTGTTGTGCCTCGTCTTTGAGTTCACTGTATTTGCTGTGTTACATGCGACAACGCAAGATAGGCTTATGACTGGTTGATAAAATAACATATACGCCGTGCTTCAATAGTGTGAATTACGGTGTGGACGTCGCACGAATGTCTTCCCAGCGGCGATTCCTCGAAAGACAGACAGCTCAGGAGGATAATCAGCGTTGATGCTCATAGATCATCAGCTCATGCGTCGGTAGGGCAACGATGATGATGAACATGACCATGCTGCAGGAGCGCAAAGGCCGCAAAGAGGGAGGCAACGATAGCAGCGGTGACGAGGAGCTGGCGTCGCTCGTGCGCGAGGGCGAGCGCCGCCGCCTCAGCCACGACCAGGAGCGGCAGCACAAGGCGCAGCGCGAGACGCGGTGGCTGCTCTTCTTGAGCGCGCTCAAGTTCCTGGGCCAGGTGCTCTTTGAATTGGGGCGACGGACGCTGCGTTTTATTGAGCGCGCTGTACCACGATACATCGCGTTCATCGACCGACTGCTGGTACAGACTGTGCGTGGGAACAATGGCGGCGGCGGGGGCGGCATGTCCAAGCGCTGGCAGCGACCTGCGCGCCTCACGCTGCTGCTGCTGCTCGTGCTCTCGGTGCCCTACCTGATGTACCGCATGCAGCGCGCGCAGTACGGGAACAGCGTGGGCGCTCTGTACGTTTGTATACGTACCTGTTATCGGTACTTGGATATGGCTTCAGCATATAATTGTGACCAGTCTAACTAACGTATGCCTTTGCTTGGATGCAGTGAACGAGAGCTGAACGAAGAGAAGATCCGGCCGCACATCATTGTCGACCGACAGGACACTCCGCAGGAGACCAAGCGCCGCGCTTTTCTAAGAGCCGGCGGCGACGGACTGCAGGCCGACGACACCACGCAGAGCTGCGAGAACACGGTCCAGGGCGTCGACCTGCTCACTGACTCGATGGGTACGCTCATGCCTACGCAGTTGGCTTCGTTTGTTGTACGTGTCGTACAGCGCTAACCGTATGGTATAAATGATGGCATACATGTTATAGGCTATGTGTGCAGCCGGTCGCAGCAACAGAAGACTAAGCGCGGCTGCTGCAACGAGTCGGACACGACGCTGCCGCGGATACAGCAGTTCTCGTGCGACAAGTGCGACACGAACCCGCCGCATTGTTGCGAAGTGTTCGAGCACTGCGTCTCGTGCTGCATGCACCCGCTGAATGTGAGTCTGTCTGTCATGGTGTCGTATGTAATCAACCGTAGGCTCTCCGTGCTGATTTGTGGCTTCAATATGCAAACACAGGAGAACATCCGTCGCGAGTATTTAACGCACGCAGACCCATCGCATCCGGTCTACGGCGACCCGAGCGCGCTCACAGTGTTCCGGTACTGCAAGTTCCGCTGCCGCACGTCGTCAGCCAGTGTGCAGCACCAGAACTCGTATCGAAGGTACATGCAGCTCGCAGTGTCTTTGTATTGTCTGTGGATCAAACTTCATGGCTCAAAGTGGCTTGTTCATGATGTGGATGCGAATGCAGTCATCGCACGTTCTGCTATGGGATCCACCGGCCCCTCAAAGTGCTGCCGACTGTCAACAGCGACGGACTCCACGACGAATGGTACGTCTCAACTCAAAAGCGACAGACGAATGAGTTGGAACCTGAAAGCTTACAAATTTTGGTCCTAGGTCCGAGTCTGCACTCGAAGGCGCGAGGGACAAGCTGCTGCCAGACGCGCAGCTGGAGCTTGACTCCTTTTACGTGGATGAATGAGGTTAGAGGTGGAAGTGGCAGCTGAGACGTACAAAGATGGCTTCATACTACTACTGAACAAGTCAATCGACCAAATGGGTGCGACGGAGTGGGAAGGCGTCAGATAGATCCGATGCAAGGTATGGGTTGAGTGGGGTTTCTGGGTTTGACTTTCAAATGGGTTCGTTTTATGGAGTTCGTTGGGAGTAACTGTTGACAACAACCAATTCGCCTGAACGTTGAAACCAGAGACGGCGGACGGCCCGAAAGAAAGATTTGAAGCAATTGCGAGTGCTGCGCGCAAATGGAAAAAAAACACGTCACGACGGAACAAAAGTGTCGATGGCATCGTGTCAAAAGCCAGGCTAAAAACAGCATCGAGTGTAAATTATCAGGACACAAATGGAAAGCAACTGGGTGACTTGGCTACTTTGGTGAAATTGCTGATGCACAACGGTTGCGGCACCTTTAATCTGTGATCCACACTATATATTTTATATAGACACCCAGTTTTTTTATTTTGTAATACACATATGTCAAACAAAAAACTCACTCTGACTCTCTGTTTTGATTTTGGTGGCGCTTCCGACTCGTCCGTGGTCATCATTGCGCTCTTGCGAGAATTATTAGAGGCGTCTAGAAGGCGAGAAGCAAGTCTCAGCCAGCATGGGACGCAGCAAGCGCGTACGAGCGAGTCGTTGGATTGACGACTGATGGTGGAGAACTTGGGAAATTCAGGGAGATTTGGATGTCCGACTCTCATTTTTCGCGTTCATTTTTTTCAAAATCTCCAAAAAACAAAACCTCACTCTCAAAGCTGAGGTTTTTCCTCAGCGTCATCGCTGAGGGTACACACAGTGTACTTAACTGTACAGTTGTCCCTAACCAAGTTTTCCCGTTTGTTTTTGGTGATGGCCATCCGGTACACACAGGTACACTGTGTGTACCACATGGCACGCGCGCGATGACGCCGTGGTGCCATCCATCATGCACGTCTGTTACCTTGCTACACAACAGCGAACATTCGACAGACAGAACGGGCGGGCGACGTGAGCGGCCAGCAGCAAGCGCAGCGAAGGCGTGGTTGGTGCGTGGAACAAGGCGTGAAGGCGTATATGTGTGTTATAGATAGAAGCTCAGTGTGTGCTCACTCATTCTCTCTCTCTCTGTCTTGTGCGTGCGTGGGTGCTTGTGTCTGAACCAATCCATACTGTAGGCGAGAAGAGCGGGTTCCAGTGATCAGTTCAGTTCGAAGGCGCGCGCGTTTGTTCAAGAGTTCAACACAGCACGGCGCCACGAAAGAGGCTCTGTACATATCATCTTCTAGATACATTCCTATATCTGCTTTGTATATATCTACACAGGAGCGGGCGTGTGTGTGCAGACGCGCAGGGTGTCGAGTCGAGTCGACGCCATCTTCTTCTCTGCCTCAACCCTCACCATCATCCGCGTTTCTATTCGCTGAAGAGGGCACAGCAGCTCCATCAACACCAGCCGTAGCGACTGGGACGAAGAAGCGCCAGCGCGTCAAGAGACTTGAGAGCAGTCAGTTTGTCAGTCCGACGACGACTTGGCGGTCGTACACTCGAAGAGCTACAGACAACAGCAGCAGCTACAGACAGCACCAGCAAGTAGCAAGGAGACACGACACGAGCGATTGAATAACTAGCAGCAGCTGAGAGAGCAGTAACAGCATGGCGCCGTCGTTCATCTCGCAACTCATTACGTCGAAAGCCGTGCCGGGCAGCGCCGAGCACGGTGGTGGCGGCAGCGCGACGCCGATACAGCAGCCGGCATCATCGTATCATGCTCCGACGGGCAACAGCCGCACCAACCACTACGTAGGAGGCAGTCCGAGCTTACCGCCGGGCTTTGCTGGCATGGGCGGCGGCATTGGCGGCATCGGCGCGAGTCCTGGCATTGGCGGCGGAGCGCGACTGCCGATGCGCTCGAACCTTGGACTGCCCATGTCGCTGCAGATGCCGCTCAACTTTGCGAATGTGAACAACGCGAATGGCGCTGGCGGCGGCAAGTCGAACCTGCCGCCGTCCATGATGCCGATGATCCCGAACATGAAGCGGACCGTGTCGAAGGAGTACCAGACCGAGAGCGAGAGCACGTCGTCGTCGTCGTCCGTATCTCCGACGTCCTCTTCCTCGTCTTCTTCTGCGACAACAGCGAATGCGAATAGTGCGAATGGGAAAAACTGGAACGACGCGCAGAAGATGGAGGATTTCTTTTTGCACATTAAGGACCCAGAGCAGTTCGCGCAGGCCGAGAACAAGCTGATCAACATCCGCGACCTCGTCGCCAAGAACTCGAGTCCGCTTGATCGATTCGAAGCCCAGCACAAGAACGAGAACACCAACACTAGCAGCAGCAGTACACCGATGAGGCAGCAGCAGAAAGTGCCAGTAGCAGCGATGTCTCCGCCTCAAGACGGCGGTGGGAGAACCAACAATAACAACGCCCTTCTTTCGGAAATGCTGGCGTCTCGGAACAATAGTGGGATGACGACACCGTCCAAGCCGAAAGCACAGGAGAGATCGAATCAGGACGACAACAACGACCGACGGCCGCAGCAGCAGCAGCAGAAACAGAAACAGAATCAAGGAGACGGTCGGAGTAATTTATTGGCAGAGATGCTCGCGAAACGCGGTGGCGGACAAGAGGAGAAGAAATCCGCGAGACAGCAGAGACCGGAGCCGAGTGGCGATTCCAGAGGCAACATGCTGGCAGAAATGCTCGCAAAGCGTGGCGGACAGAGCGACGCACCGAAATCATCTCCAAAAGCAGCAAAGCCACCGTCGAGCGGCGGCGACACACGGAGTAACATGCTGGGAGAGATGCTCGCGAGACGAGGGGGAGCAGCACCGCCGTCGTCACCACCGCAGGAAGAATCAGGTAAAAAGGGTGGGAAGCGCCAGGCACTGGCGGATATGCTCTCGAAGCGCATTCACAGCTCGCAGTCGAAAGGAGGAGACGATGATTCGCCGAAGAGCAAAGACAAATCCTCAAACCCGCTCGCAGCGATGCTCAAGCGCCGATTCCCCAAGTCTGACAAATCCGAGGAGTCTGCCAGCAACCCACAGGAACCACAGAAGGAGAGCTCAGTCGACGCGAAGCAGGAGGACCAAACGCCACTCAAAGACCACCCGGAGTACATGTCGTACTTCAAAATGTTGAAGATCGGACACCCGGCGCCAGTGGTGAAGCATAAAATGCAGCGTGACGGTTTGGACCCGGCGATTCTCGATATGGACCCAAACAAACCTCTACCAGCCTCGCTGCCAGGTCAGGGCGGAGGTGACAGCGAGTTTGCAGAGACGGAGGCAGAGTTCGAAGCACGACTCGCCGAGTACAAGGAGAAGAGCACCAAGTACACGCAGATGCTCAAAGTGGGTCTTCCTCGCCCTGTCGTAGAACACAAGATGCAAATGGAAGGCGTGGATACTGCGTGGCTCGATGGTCCGCCGACACGGAAGAAGAGCGAAAAGCAGGCAGTAGCAGCGGCACCGGCTCCGCCAACCGAAGCTGAAATCGCCGCACACCGAGCAAAGTACGACAAGTACTTCGCGATGCTTCGTGTTGGGCTTCCTCGTGGCGCAGTGGAGCACAAGATGCAGATGGCCGGCATTGACCCGAAAGAACTGGACGGTCCGCACCCAGTCGTTGTTCCGGTTGCTGCGTCGGCGGCACCTGGTTCTGCTGCGAATCCAGCGATCAAGAACTTCAAGCGTTCGAACTCGATTCGCAAGAAGCTGCACTGGGAGGTGAAACGCCACACACTGCAGAGCAGCAGCCGCGAGAGTTTGTGGAACTTCCCCATCGATGATGAAGATGACGGAATGAGCGAGATCCAAATCTCCAACGAGAGCAAGGAGATGCTTGAGAAGCTCTTTGTGAAGACCATCTCTGACACCAAGAAGAAGCCTGTGGCCAAGAAGGACGCGGATGCTGCTGGCGGTGACGACAAGAAGAAGCCGATGATCGTGTTGATTGATATGAAGAAGTCGCAGAACATTGCGATTACACTCGCACGTGTGAAGATGGCGTTCCCAGAGCTGAAGCGTGAGATCCTGGCGATGAACCCGACCGTGTTGTCGACCGCGCAGTTGCAGTCGCTGATGGACATGTGGCCGGACCGGAAAGAGCAGGAAGCGATCGACAACTTCCATGGGGACTTCACTCTCCTGGGAACGGTAATGAACAAATGTCTGTGTATGTTGGCACCGTTGTATCTGGAACTAATCCTTTGATTATTTTTTGTACTTGTTTCAGACCGAGAAGTTTTTGGTGGAAACCCGAAACATCCCGAGATTCAAAGAGAAATTGGCGTGTCTGGTTTTCAAGCAGGAGTTCCCAGGTCGCGTCCACGAACTTCGGTAAGTTTGTACACTTTAAAGTTGTGGATATTCTTGCATCGTATGACAAGTTTCGCTGATGGTGTACCTCGCTGTTCTTCCAAACCATTTTCTTAGTGAGTCGCTCAACCTGATCATCCGCGGCGTCCACCAAGTCTGCTCGAGCCATGCACTTCGCCGACTATTTATTTATATTTTGCAGATCGGCAACCTGCTCAACTTTGGCACCGAGTCGGCTCAAAACGCAGCTGTCGGCGGGTTTTCGCTGAGCTCGCTCGTGAAGCTCTCGCAGACGAAAGCTTTTGTCGGCGGGATCACATTCCTGCACTACGTTGTCCAGTCAATTGAGGTGAGTTTGACATTTCTTTCTCAATGCTTATCTGCGTGAATGCGTATCATGATCCTAACTTGCTCTTGCGTGTTGTTTTGTTTGTGCTTTGCAGCGAGACGTCCCCCAGCTTGCTCGATTCTATGACCAAATTAATTTAATCTCCAAGTGCAGCAAAGTGTCGCTGAACGCTCTTCTTTCCGAGAAGAAGTCGCTGGACGATGGCTTGAAGTCGCTTCAGCACGAAGCGCAGGTGGACATCCCCACTGGAGATGCGGACGCCGAACTCGCGATGTCGATTCTCAAGCACTTTGCGACGGAAGTCGAGCACGAGCTGGAAGCGCTTGAAGATCTCATGGATCAAATGAACGAAAGCGTAAGTGAATGCTTCGGATTGCTTGGTTACGAGTGATTCAACAGTACGTTTTCTAACTGTGTGTGTGTTGTGTTATACTTGTAGAAATCCCACTTCCTGGAATACTTTGAAGAAGAAGAGACGGGCGAAGAGCTGGACGTGCTGCTCGGGCACATCTCGAATTTCACGGTCGAGTACCGCCGCGAGCACAAGAAGTACCTGGAAGCCAAGCGCCAGGAGAGGCTGAAGGAGCAGAAGCAGCAAGCGCAGGCATCGCGCCACAGCATGTCACCGTCTCCTGCTCGCCCTCCCCAGTCTCGACAAGCGCGTCATTCGCATCACGGACTCATGGATTATCATGGGAAGGATTGTAAGGACGACGCCATTGCACCTCCAAGCCTCCAGCGATCCTCAACTTCGCTCGTGGATCCGAAAGCGTACCAGACAAAGTCGTCACCGCCATCGCAGACAATTTTGAACTCGACAACCTCCGCCTAGAACCAAACCACCCACCCGCCGACCTCCCCATCGGTTAGAGAGCCGCAAACACCGACACGCACACCACGTATACTTGCTCTTTCCTCCCTCTATTAGCATACCCCGTACCATGTCCTTGTAACTTAGAATATATAGCGCTCACTCCCCTCCTAACGTTACGTTTAGTTGCAATAATGCGTGAGAAAAGTACCTGGACAAGTGGTGCATTTGTACCATACGAACGCCTCTCATTGACATGACGAAGGTGACCAAATTGGTGGTTGATATACATTATCAACTCTGACAGACACACACCCAACCAACTTGCATTTTCCACTTGGCTAGGATGTCCAGTTGCCTGCCAACCAGTGGAAATGGGCCGACAAAGTCCAGCATCTCTCTCACACACTTTTAAAAAATATTCGTACGAAACTATGCGCTCGTGGGTTTCCGGTGAACTTGGTGAATATGAAGCACCAACTTCTCAATAACAAAACAAAAATCAACCAAAACTGAACCAAGAGGGGCTTGGTCACTTGCCTACTTGCCTACTATGTAGTACTTCGGGCTACCCTTGCTTCACATCACAACGCACTTGTCCTTGGAATCTCGGAGTTTCACTCTTTTCCGCTCTTGTTTTTCTCGTTTGTGCGCATCAGCCTCCGCTCGTTTGCGCTCAGCTTCCGCTTGTTTGCGCTCAGCATCCGCTCTCCTGCGAGCGTCTCTCGCTTGCTTTCTGGTCAGTTGAAGAGGTGGCTTCGCTGCCTCCGATACATCCGCCGCCTTGGTATCTTTATCTTCCTCGTCGTCGGTGACGTCTGTTTTAAAGGACACGAGCATATCTTGTACGCTGTCCTTGTCTTTCTTCTCACGGGACTCGTCTTCCGCAAAGCGCTGGAGTTTTTCCACTACGACAGCCACTTCTGGTCGCTCGGCCGGCTTCGCAGCACACATTTCCTCCACCAACGCCCACTGGTCTTCGCTCAAACTGACAGGCTTCTGAGAAAGTTGGTCGACCGCTACATTCGCGTGACCACTTGCAGCTGCTTCAAGGATACACATCCCAAAAGAGTAGACATCGGACGCAAAAGTCGGCTGATAGTACTCGTACCGACTCTCTGGAGGCTTCCAGCGCAGGTCTCCTCCGCCTTGAGCACCGTCGGAACCCAGCGTCCCCAGGATATTGTCCGCGATCTTTGCCTTGCCGCCATTATCGATCACAATGTTGCTCGTTTTCAGGTCGCCGTGGACGACCTTCTGATCATGCAGGTACTGAAGCCCTTGAGCCGCTTCATACAGTTTCTCCCAAACGCAATCGCGATCTTGCGCCACCAACTCAGCAGGCGTGCCCTTCTCCGTGGCTTCGACGATGTAGAACAGCTCACCGACGTGGCTTGCACCAAACAGCCGCGTCACATGACTGAAGTCACTCAGCGCGAACCACAACGACAAGGCTTTCTCGAACGCCTTCTGCTGCTGCTCAGTGAGGTCCATGCGCAGGAACTTCACGGTGATGCTATCCTCGAGGTACACCCCACGATGCACCGACACAAAGAACGGCAGTTCATAGAGCGCCTCGGACTCGTACTCAATGTCATGCAGTGGGAGAAACCACTTGGGCACGGCAGGCGCCTTGGCGCGCGAGAATCGCGTGATCGTGTTGAACGCGTTCTGGATCACCTGCATCTCCGGCGCCGTCCAGCCGCCGCCGGGGCGCTTGTACTCGTACATGACGAGCGTCAGCGCCTCTTTCTGCGACTGCAAGTCGGTCAGCTCTCGCAGCATCGCCATCCGATCGCGACTCTGCTCTGCGAACGCGATATTCACGTTCTCGCAGGCGTTCTCGAACCGGTGGGTCCACGCGTGCACTTCGTTCTGCGCTTCGTCTGCGAGCTCCGCATGCCTGTGTAGGAACACGTCGACTTCGACGTGGAAACTCTTGATCTTGTACACTACCACGCGCTTGCTCACGAGCCGGAACACCGGGACTTTGCCCGCACTTCTCGCGAGGAAGTCCCGGAATCGCGTCAGAATGGCGGAGAATTTGTCGGAAAGCTCCTGCAGCGCCGCCGCCGACGACGGCGCTTGGTCGCTCGCGGGGTTGTCCATCGCCCGCTCCAGAGTGTTCGCGATCGACGCGAGCCGCCGTCGCACCTGGTCGCACATCACCTGCGCCTCGTACATCTCGTCACAGAGCCCCGCGGTTTCCTGTAAAAGCTGCGACGCCGGCACGCGCTTCGTCTCGCCATCATGGATTCCAAAGCCCATGCTGCTTCTCGTTTCTCTTTGTTCAATAGTCTGCTTTCACACCCAAGCACTGCACTGCGAGTCGAAGTTTGCTTTGGTTCGCGTTTCGTTCTCTCTCAACCACGAACGCAATGATGAATGAAGACCTTCTCTGCTGCCCTTCGCGCGTGAAGAACGGAATGGAGATTCCACGCAGCAGTCACGTTGTTGTGTTTGGCTGAGCTTTTCTTCTTCCTTTCCTTCGCTCGTCACTCGCGCGGGAATCAAGAAGAAATACGAGACTCCTTCGAAATGATGGGCATAGGGAGTGTTGTTCTTGATAGAGACGGAAAAAACCCATCCGCGAGTGGTTCTCAACTCCCAATTGGCTGAAATTCAGGAGAAGAAGATTATGATTGGCTATAATAATAATTAGAAACGCTACGTTCCTCAGTTGTCAGTCAGTCAACCCATTTATCGACATGAGAAAGATCATACATCCGTGTTATTGAAATGCTCATTGCTCGCTTCATGATGACAGACATTGCGCGTGTTTGTTGGGCTTCTCACTCAGAGCCGAAAAGAAGAAGTTCCCCTTCTCGTTGGAACAGTGCACTACACCTTCACTTACATACTCACATCCTTGTCATCCTTTCCCAAACTGGGAATGACAAAGTTCCTGCTTTCTGATATTCTTCTTCAACACAAATATGCACTCGTTGAGAATGTATCCCGCCTTTCTTCGTCATCTGCCATCATGCCATCAATTGGTGTCGCATGCTGCTCTCACGTCTGTCCAGGTTTCTTCAAGGAGCGTAAAGAAGAGAGAGCTATGAGTTCTCTCGTGGTTGGCCACGACGGTGACGATGATCGCCCTGGGTTAACATCAAGCGGGGACTCCAGACTTCACGAGGCGTGTGACGAAACAGCAGATTTCCAGTCTTGCTGGAAATTTATGTGATGTCGCTCCAAGTGCACCCCGAACGAGCTCACAGCGACAGCAGCAGCACTGTGCACTGTGTTTAGTATCCGATTGGCATTGCACTCTCTTCACTCGAGGATCTTTGATCAGGAAAAGATGCTCATGAATACCGCTGCGTTGCTGGAACGGTCCTTGCGCTTGCTTCCTATTGGATGCGTGTGATACGTCTTATTCACCCATCAGCATCGTGTCGATCTTGCTGGCTGCCTTCTTCGTCTTTCTGGACGCACCTGCGTGTTCAGTTCTCAGTGTCCGCACTCTGCTGTAGAAATCGCACGACCTCAAGATGACCGTTCGCCGACGCCATGTCGATCGTAAACGAAGTGCAGCCCTCGGATCGGTGCTCGTGGAGATACTTCACTATCGCTAGGTGGCCGCACACAGCGGCGTAGTGCATCGCCAGCATCGAGCAGCCTTCGTCCCGGTTCTCGTGAAGAAAGCGCACGACGTCCAAATGCCCCGTCTTCGCAGCATTGTCGATTGCTTCCGATGTGCATCCCTCGAGACGGTTCTCGTGCAAGAATTCAACCACTGGGAGATGCCCGTTTGCCGCTGCCACGTCCATCGCGCCCGTGCTGCACCCTTCAAATCGATTCGCGTGAAGAAACTTGACGATCTCCAAATCACCGGCGCTAGCGGCGCAGTCCATCGCCGCTTTTGTGCACCCTTCGGTCCGGTTCGCATGAAGAAACTGCACAATCTCCAGGTGTCCATTCCCAGCAGCAGCATCCATTGCCTTGGTCGTACAGCCCTCTGCACAGTGTTCATGCAGGTATCGGACGATCTCCAAGTAGCCCTCTTTTGACGCTTGGTTCATGGCGGACGACGTGAACTTGTACCCGTGTTCGTGGAGCCATCGCACTTTCTTCATTTCTCCTCTCCCGGCCGCATTGCTCGCGTCATCTGGTCGCAAGTACGCGCTCTGGGCGGGGCAGTTCTCAACGATCCAGTCCAGCACCTCGCTATCCTCTTGGCTGTTGTTGATTGCCGCTTGTAGCACATCTTGCTCCGACTCCCAGTCTGGATCCTGCGGCAGCACCTCGCAGAGCCATTTGAGAATCTCCAATCGACCATGACGAGCAGCGCAGCGCATCGCTCCAGTGAACTGGAGCTTTGGGTGCGCTCTGTAGCGCGGGATCTTCCGCAGCGCGTGCAGCTTGCTGAGCATTCTCCTGTCGTTTACTGCGATCGCATGCTGCGGGAGTCCGCTGTCTTTCGAGCCACGCGCTTCACGCGTGTCTCGTTCGAACGCGTAGACGCAGTAGGGCCACCCGGTCATGCAGTCCGTGATCTGCACCCAGAGCGTCTGCTGAGTGAGCACCCGCAGCGCGGCGTCACCGTCACCAGCTCCTTTTCCGCCTGCTGCTGTTGGCAGCTCCGCCATGCCATGCGTGTGGAATGTTGCCGACTGATGCAACTCAGGTAGTACCTTGAACAGCGTGGCACACGTTACTTTTCGGCTGCTTCCCAGAATCGTCAAGCCAGAGCGAAGATAATTGATAAATAGCGTGGACCACCTTATTTTGGGACACGGGTTTCTTCAACCAACCTGACTTCCCAAGAACAAAGAAGGACAGCATGGGCAACGCGCAGAGCTCGTCGCGCTTCGTGTGCGCTGCGAACGACTACCAGCTGGCGATCGAGGCCTCCAAGGAGCTCGAGTACCTGCTCGAGAAGGAGTTCGGCGCCGAGGGGAAGGGGCTGCACGAGAAGATCTCGGGCGCTTCCCACGAGCTCGCGCCGCCGACGATCAAGGCGATGCGCTATGTCGCGAGCGTGCGCAACGCGCTTGTGCACGACCGGAGCGTGACGAAACTGGAGAACCGCGCGCTTTTCATCCTCAAGTTTGAGTCTGCGATGGAGGAGATCCAAGTAGTGCTGGCCAAGAGACAGCTGGATGCGAGAAAGGGCGGCCTGCTGGGCCGGAATGCTGGTGGTGGTGGTGCGGATGCATGCGTCGTCATGTAGCAGAACACACTCGACAGCTATTCAAACCAGCGGGCGGCCTGAGCTGCTACGTCGAAGTACGTTGGAGTGACCAGTGGTGAAAAGCGGAGATGCTGGGCCCCCTATCTGGTATGCCGATGCATCACGGTGATCGTCGAGCAAACAAAGTGCCAAGAAAACAAAACACACACCACACAGAGATCGTGCTCTCTATTGCCAACGAACGCAACACTCCGCCCGTAGAGTTCCTAGAATTTCTAGGCTAGAGACTAGCATCCCAGCGTACTTACCTATCTATCTAAGCAAGTTCGAAAATAAAAGCCAATTGTATCCTGTGACAGCAGAGCCATCTCGTCCATACTCTGATCACGAGGGGAAGACGGTACGCAACAGGGAACATTACAAGTATTTCATATGGGATGCACTGTCGTGCGCGTCTATTTCTTTCTTTATTTTCTGTACTGCGCCAAGTGGTGCGTGAGCTTCTGGAGGTGGCGGTCGCAGTCCTCGGTGGTCGTCAGGGGCGAGCACATCATGTACACGACGTTGCCCAGTGCGCGCGCGTAGATCTCGTTCTTGCGCAGCACTTTGATCAGATCCTGCGCTTCGCTCGAGGCGTACCCAGCGCTCGAGCTCTCCAGTTCAATGCCCACAACCGTACCGATCGAGAACGTGCGCGCGACTTGGCTCAGCTGTGAGAGCTCTTTCACGAGATCAGAATTCCAGTACGTGCGAGTGGTCGCAATCTCGGGGCTGCTCTTGTTGAAGATCGAGTACATGTCCAGCGCTGTCAATGCCGCCGCACAGCCGATCGGGTGCGCCGTGAACGAGTGGCCATGAAGCAGCGCTTCGCCCTTGGCGTCGTCGTAGAAAGTGCCAAACACCTCTTCGCTCGACAGCGTCACGGCGAGAGGCACGACGCCGCCCGTGAGGAGCTTCGCGTAGCACGCAATGTCCGGGTTCACGCCAAGCAGGTCACGTCCGGACTGCACACCCAAGCGCCACCACCCGGAGAACACTTCGTCAAAGATCACAGGAATCTTGCGCGCGCGGCATTCCTCGACGACGGTTCGCTGGAACAACGGGTCGACGAGCACCATGCCGCCAGCGCCGATCAGAACAGGTTCAATCAGCAGCGCGCCGACGAGCACCTCCACGTCATCTGGACCAGCACCACGCTTCTCGGCGGCGTCGATCTCGCTCACCACGTACTTGCGGTAGACTTCTGCCACGTCCGCACTGCGCTTTGACAGGTCGAAAGCGTCTTCCATAGACACAAACTTCTCGCCCGTGGATCCCCCGACGCCGTTGATCTCTTGGTCAAGCGAGATGACGAACTCGCCGTCACGGATCGCGAGCGACGGTGTCTTCAGGAAGATGCCCTCTGGGCGGTACCACGGGTGTTGCTTCTCGTTGTACACGCTCGGTTCGGCGATGTTCATCACGCCGAGCGTGTCTCCGTGGTAGCAGTTGGCCTGTGCGAGCACGACCAGTTTCTTCTTCTTCTGGTCTTCCGAGCCCTTTGTCTTGGCTGTGAACGCGCTGTAGTCCAGGTCGTGGTCCGTCACGAACTTGCGGAACGCCATCTTGAGCCCCACCTCCACCGCAGTCGAGCCGTCGTCAGAAAAGTACACGCGCGACGCCCACTGCTTGCCCACCGTGTCGAGCAGCTTCTCACTCAGCTGGAGCGCCGGCTCGTGCGCGTTCTCAGGGAACATCACGTGGCCGTAGCGCGCAGCAGTGTACGCGAGCGCGGTCGCCATCTTGGAGTTGCCGTGGCCGATGCCCTGTGTCCACCAGCTCGCGCAGGCGTCGAACATCGGTGCGAGCGTGTTGCTCTCGCGGTCGAGCACGCTGAAGTCGTCGCCGTGCGCCGAGTCGATGATCGAGAGCGATCCGTACTTCTTGTGCTGCGTGAATGGCCACCAGAACACCTGCTCGGCGCGAGTGTGCACATGTTCGAAGCGATCGACGCGGTTCTTGTGGAAGCTCTGCAGCGAGGCGTTGATCGTGTCAAAGACGCCTTCGTGGTCCGCAAACCACTGGTCCAGCGGCTCTGGCTGCGGCGGGATCGGCTGCATCGTGAAAATCGGGATCCCTAGCTCGCTCATTCGCGGCTCCAGCGCCTCAGCGTTGTCCAGCTGCTCCTGCTCCACCAGACACAACGCCGCGACGTCGTAGCCTCGCAATAGAAGACTCTCAAGCGCAGACATCGTCGACGAGATGCCACCGAGCTTGCCGTCTCCGATCAGCACCACGGGGAGTCGCAGGCCTCGGTATACGTCGGCTTGGAAACGCATCGACGCCGACGGGCTGCAAACTCCGCCAGCAGTCTCCACGAGCACGAGCGAGTACAGGTCCTTGTTGGCGTTGATCGCCTGGAGCTTGGTCGTGAGCAGCTCGACGAGCGCGTCGTCCGTGATGGTGTGGCCCTCGAGCGTCGCAGCGAGGTGCGGCGACACGGGTGTCTTCCAAGAGAACAGCGTGGAGCAGTCCAGCGCAGTCGCAGCATCTTCGCAGCCCTTGAGCGCGTGCTGCTTGACAAACGAAGCGTCGCCCTGGAAACCGTCGGGCTGGTCGTCGTCGGTGCCCGTCTGCAGTGGCTTGATGTACCCAACGCGACCAGCAGCACCAGCAGCCGCTGATTGTCGCACCGCGCTCCTCACAATGCCGGCCGAGATGAGCGTCTTGCCGATGTCCGTGTTGCTGCCGTAGATCTGGAAGACAGGCGTCTGGAGCCCCACGGGAAGCACGCGCTGCGTGCGCAGGTTCTCCTTCTGCGTCTGCAGCGCCTGCGCGGACGCCGTGGCCTCACGGAGCCCCACGTGGAAGCGCGCGCGCTGCTGCAGGTGCAGGCGGCTGAAGGTGCCGAGCGGCAGGCGCTGGCGGCGCAGCAATAGAGACACCATTTGCCTCTCTGTCTGTTTGCTGTGAGCGAAGAGCTCTTCTTTGGGGTTGATTGCGAATTCCAGACTGATTGACAAGCATGGATCGCATCATAACACTGTGGCTGACGAGAGCAGAAAGGCTCGAATTTAACATAGTGTACCGATTTAGTAAGGTTATTAAATTCTATAAGCATTTTGAACTACTTCAAGCGGAAACATGAGGGAAGAGTGATGGATAGTATTATTAAGTAGAGGTTGTTGGACCTGATAGTACTGTTTGCACTTGAATATAACGACAGTCGGTATTCTGGTGTAGAAGCGAAATTGGTTGAGTTGAGTGGCCAATAAACTCTTGCATTCGGGGTGAAAACCCTTCAAAAACTCTTATATTCGAGGTAGTACTGGTGACTCAGTGTTGACTGACACCGATGGCCCTTGCGTGTCACACGCATGCACTTGAGCTCCTCGGTCGTTTCGTCTGGTTCGTGTGGTGTTTGCGCCATTGGAATGACGCTTTCGCTCCACGCGCAATGACGCACACAGCTCTTCAGTTGTCCAACCCATGCGCTCAGCCCCAACCACAGCCTCCATGCCATCACCTGCCTTAGCCACTCAGCTTGGCGAAACCCTGGCGCGAGTGCTTGCGGAGGCACTTGGTGCCGCAGTAGATAAACTCGAACTTGGTGAAGTACTCGCCAACGATCGGCTCAAAGTCCTTCTTGCAGATGCTGCACTTGAGGTAGTCCTTGGGCACTTCCGGCGCCTCGGGTGGGGTGTACCAGCTCAGCAGATCCACTGGGTTGTCGTGTACGAGTTGCTGGAATTGCTGCTCCGAGATGCCGTGCCGAAGCAGGAAGCGCTGCTTAAAGTGCGTGAACAGGTACGCGTAGCCTCCGCCGCCGTATCGAAGGTACTGGATGCGCTGCTGGGTGTTGGTGGAGAGCAGCAGCTGGTGGATATTGTTCCCGTCTTGTTCCTGGACCAGTCGGGCAATGCATTTCGCGATGCTGGAGTCTCTTGGTGGCTCATTTGTCCCTGAGTACGGTGTTGGCACTCCAGCGACGCACGGGTTGATCAGGACCGCGTCGCTCACAGTCGAGAGCCCAATCATGGTGAACAGCAGTCGCACGCCGAGTTTCAACAGACTTTGGAGGAAGCTGGAGTTGGTGGAGCTGGAGTTGTCGTCTACGCACCACTGGTCCGCATGGCAAACCACGATCTTGGCGCTCTCAGCGCCGTGGCGAAGGAGCTCTTGCAGCCACTTGTGAATGAATTCGTGCTGCTGGTGGTGATGGTCGTTTGCATTGTTGTCGGGCCGCTTGTCGAATGAAAACGACAGATACACTGGCGCATGCGTTCGCTGCTGAGCCTGTTCACCATTTTCAATCAATTAGTATCAAACGAAAGGACAAGCAACGATAAATGGGCTTACCAAGGCAATCCCATGTGCGGTGATGACTTCACTCTCGCTCGTTGTGCAGCTTGCTGTATGAATTTGCTGGTAGATCGCGCCAGCACCCACTCCTGTCAACGAAGTTCCGGCACTGAATCCAAACATCAGGTCTGTCTCCAGCACTCTCGCGAGGCGCTCGGCTTGGTCGCGCGCGGATAGCCCCATTGGGAGCGTCGCGCTCGCAAAGTCGCACGTAGTCACAGTCACCAAGTGCACTTTGAGCTTCTCGGCCAGTCGAACCCGCTTCGCCATCAACTCATCGCGGCCTTCGATCGGCAGCGTCACGTCCACGACAAGCGGCCACTTGGCTAGTGCTCCTGCCGTAGAAGTGCTGGTTTTGTCACGACTTACGCCTTCCAGATGCTCGAGCTCTCGGAACGCCTCGTCCTCCTTCTCAAGCACGAGGTTCTGGCCGCCGAGCTCACCAGGGGAGACGCGATACTGCTGCAGATCTTCAGGACGGATCGGCGACGAGTAGCCACTGGCGCTTGCGGATGAGACGGAGCTACTGCTAGAGGTGGCGGGGGAGAGGAAGGCAGTGCCTGCTGCGATGCGGTGCAGCACGCGCTCGTGCGGCAGCACCTGCGCGACGGCGTCCGGCGCCACGACGCCCGCCACGCTGCGGATCATTTGGCTCTTTGCTGTGTGTGATTTGTGTGAATGACAAAGGAATGATGTTCGATATTTGAGGAGTGATGGCTTATGTTGCAGCAACATAAGCTGGTGGCGCTCTCCTGCGTGGTCAACCTACCTGAGTCACTCAGAGTCCGGGGAGACTCGATTGGATTGCGGAACTTAATTTTTCCCTCTTGGAGTCATGTCCACTGGAGTTCCCACTCTGGGAACTCCTCTTACTAGCAAGCTGGTGGATTTCGCCTTGCGGTGGCTTCCCACATAGTAGATGCCTTGTCAACACTGGGTTATCCGCAGCTCAGATCGCGGGGACTCACCGCCAGCTCAATTTGCCACGCACGCTGGTGAGGACGAAGACAAAGTCGAGTTTCGTTTGGCGAGCTGCGCGCACAAGCGTAAAACTCATTGTTGCGAGTCTAAACGAACGAATTGGTCGCGCGTGTTCGTTTTCGTTCTACTTGACGCATGAGTTCTGTCCTCAGTCGCGCTTCTTCAGAAACTAAAACCGACTGTGGTTGGTGCGCTTCCCATGCCAGTACTCTTTCACAAAGAGAGTTTCACCAGCAACGACACACTGACAGTAAAAGCTGGAAAACGATCAACCATTGATCGGTTTCAAAGTAACCTCTTCGGTCGCCGGTTGACGACTGGAGAGGAGCTTCCCATGACCCCTTAAGGTGAACACAGCTCCATCCATACGTTTGCGTTCACTCCAACGCACGCCGCCAATCTCTTCCTTCCCCCATCCAGTTGAGCACCACGAGTCAACGGCGCCATTCCAGCGTCGTGACGGACGCTGGAGTCGACGTGGCCCCAATGCCGCATCTGAACGACCAAGGACTGCGCACGGGTTTCAGCTGCATCCGCATCCTTGGTGGAACTGTCGTGGTGACCTTTGTTATCGCATCAACGATGATCGTGCTCGCCGGTGACGGGGTGACTCTCGAGGTCTTTTGCGCCAGCGACAAGAGTGACACGGAGCGCAAGCGCCTTCTCGACTTCTACAACTCGGTCACGGAAGCATTGGGTCGTTCGTGGTGAAGCCCAATGAGCTGTTCCTCGGATCGGTCGTGTCCGTGGCGTTCTTCTGCTTCGCGACTGCCTTCACGCTTGCCCACGCCAGCGCGGGCACTGGCAGTACTTGCCCGTGCTCGTCGCCGCGACACTCGCGTATTTGTTTAGCAGCGGCTTGAACTCGCTCAACGTTCAGATCAGACAGGGTGATGTCAACCAGTGCATTGCAGCTGAAGACCTCGCATTGGCAAAGAGCTTTCCCGATGGCCAGCCACTGTTTTGCAAATGGGTCGCTGGCGACAACGTGGAACCGCGCGTTTGCGGAGAATGCGAGCGACGACTTGGTGCTCAACACCATCTTATGCGCCAAGTTGCTCCCAACTGAGAGCGTCAAGTCCTAGTGCAGTGACGCCAGCATGGACTGGACACACATGTCGACCACAAGTAACGTTTGGGTTCCAGTCGCACGCGTGGCAAAAGGACGCCCTCGCGAAAGCCATGGAACCGACCAGCTCCTTGAGAACCTTGTTGGATAAGAACGCAAGCGACCTGTCAAGTGGGGCTTCGCCTCCTGTTCCGGCTGACGTGGCAAGGGACCTCGCGGTCGTCGCGTTGGATGTCTTGCCAGATTTGCTCCCCTTTTGGAATACAACGGTGGGGGGGGGGGG
>JAASGK010000302.1:0-28940 GCA_023334195.1 Globisporangium emineosum
CTTTGGGGCCTTCTGAGTCTTGGCCTGAGCTGAGGTGGTGGAGGCTGTTGCCGAAGCTCTACCCGCCCTTCTCTTTGTAGCAGAGGTCTCGGTACTTGATCTGCTGCTGGTGGTTGGTCGTGGGGACGGCATGACTACCTTTTCGCGAAGGGGTGCGAGCGTGAATCTTGACAGTAGGTTGGGGCTCGACGTGGGGGTGTCAAGCTCAGGGCAAATTGGCGAATGAGCGGTTGCTTCGTCCACAAAGTGTGGCTGTGTGGTGTAGTGTCCTACAGCACCGCTCCATCGAAAACTGGACACAGTCGATCTGCTGGTGGCTTGTCTCCATCTTCGCTTTGCTCCATGCGCGACATCCCCCAAGCGTTCCCTTTCTCCCTCAGCGTATCTGTACAGCGCCGTACGAAAAAGTTGACACTGCGCTTTCATGTGTGGCGGTGGGAGATTCTCTCCTCCGTAGATTAACAATAGGAGATCCCACCTCACTCTTCTCCATAAGAAGCCGAGTGTACATGGCCGTACGACAAATGTTCTCCCCATATTCAAGCCAAGTGCGTGGTGCAGCGCCGTACGAAATCAGCGGCCCCCATTAGGTTAGGTTCACGTTTGTATGGAACATTTCGTACGGTGCTGCACACTCGTGAGGAGCACATCCCACACAAACGGCTTTCATCATGCAACGCGCCATCTCTGGGATGTCCCAGCAATTCGTTCTTCCCAATAAGTCGCCAAATCAACGAAGGTACCTCGAGCAACCCAAAGCCCGTGATACGACCTATGAGACTGCCTCCACTTTCAACTGTCCTGCCGCCACGATCTGAAGCCCAAAATGACCAAAAGCAACCACGAAGCAAACCGAGACACCCGGCGGCTCTGGAAATATACTTTTTAGCGCTGCTAACGTCGCTAAACGGTGAACGCTCGTGGTGACGCTCGTGAGATGTAATCTGAGATGCGCATGGAGCTCTTTGGAGCCTGCTGCCTGTTTTGCGTTCAATATCAGAGCTGTTCACGCAGAAAAGGGTCGCATGCGGGGCTAGAACACGGCCAGCAAAGCCAGCCTCTATACAAATCTCAAGAGGTCCCTACGTACATTTTGCGCCTGTGCACACCGACAGACACGCTGAAGTAGCTCAAGTGTGACGACGAAAACAAGAACAGGGAATGGTCCACTCGCTCTCTCGCACTGCGAACGAAAGGCGCGTCGTCACCAACGTGTACAGGTGCAAAATGCGAGCCTTTAGATGCTGTGACTGTCTAAATATGTCTAAATGTGTTGGTTTGGCAGCTTCAAGGTTCATTTTAGAACCAGTCCAGACAGCTTCTCTGATCAGGATGGTGGCGGGTGGGCAAATTTTGGGCCGCGTGCATGGCCGTACGACACGAGCGCTCCACACACACACATTGCGCAAACGCAAGCGTGAGGTCCACCTGAATGCCTCGTGCATGGCCGTACGAAACAACTTGGGAGGGAGTGCCGACATCTGTAAAGAGGTTGCACATATCCAAAGCGAGCTTGAATATTGAGCCATGCGTTCGCCAGTGTGCAGCGTTGTACGAAAATGGTAGGTATTGCATGCACGCGTGTGTGAATCATCATTTGGTGCTCTTTCCTGTGGGAGGTCGGTGGAACGACCAACGTTGTGTTTTGTGCTTGCCTACGAAGATGGGGACGGTGGGATCATCGGAGGTAGTAAGCTTAGGCTTTCAAAATTTATATCGCTGGGTTTGAATGGCTGGCTGGCTCAAAGTTGTTAGAGTTGCATGTTGGCATATCGCATACAAATCACAGCGTGGTGTTCTCGATCACGCGTAAAACCCAGGAGCGCTCACGTGCCAAACAACTTTGCTTCGATCATCCTCTGGACTCGAGGATTCTCGTACTGAAGCAACAAACGTGGAAAATTATACGTGGACGTGCTTCGTTGTAGAGCATGCCACCAGCCATTGAAATGCAGTATGTAGGGTTGAGCTGCAGAGGACTTTGGCAAATTAACTGAGGTCCGGCTTTGCAACATTTCGTTGACGAGTTGCAGTTCGTCCACCACCCATCTGTTATTTCTGAGCAAAGAGTGATGGTTCTGGACTCCTCCGCGTGCAAAAACAAAGCGGCTCAGCTTCCACTTCAATAACAACAGTTCTCAAGAGAAAACCGCGCGATAATATTGCGTGTGGCTGGTAAGGCTCACGTGAGAACAATGTAATGCGAATGAGTGCTTGGCCCTGTCCTGCAAGACTCCGATTGCGATACGTCATATGCATCAGCGTCTGGCTCATGACCTTGCCGCAACACATGTACCACGACAGCCATGGCGGCGGCGTTGATGACACGACACAGCAGGAGAACGCACGACGATTTCGTACTATATTGGTCTGGGATGTAAGTTATAAGTTAGGGTTCCTTCGAAATACACAAGTCGCTTTCCTTCCGCGCTCGAAGCGCTCGTTCGTATTCTACTCGGAGCAGCTTCCGTCGCTGACGCAGTCGCTCGAGTCCAGTGCGTCAATCAGGAAGTCGAGGTAGTAGTCGTCCACGTCGGCGAGCGAGTCCAGGTCGTCCGAGTCCGTGGCGTTCTCGTAGTTGCTAGTCATGACGTAGTCGCTCTGCTCTGTCAGTAGCGACATAAATGATTCGGGCTGCTCAAAGTGACCGACGGCTTCCATGTCTGGGTCCACGTCCTCGGCGATGACGTCGACGCTCACTGGGGAGGCTGCGGCCTTGTTGCTGGCGCTGCGTCGACCTTTTTGCATCGGACTGAGTGCCAACGTCTCTGCGGGATCGTCGTCACTATCGGAAACCTGGCAGAGCTTCATCATGTCGTCGTCGAGGCGGTGCTCGGGCCGCACGAGCTTGCGGCGGTCTTTGCGCAGGCCGCGCAGCCTTCTTGCCACCTTCTCGTAATACTTTTGCGCGTGGGTCTGCACCTGGCGAGACGAGCGCGAGCCCACCTGGGCCGCGATGACCTTCCACGGACCTCTTGGGTGCACCTTGAGCGCAACGAGGAACTTGTCGTGCTCTGCTTCGGACCACATACCGCGCTCAATGGTTCGGGAGCTCTTAGCGGTCGCCTTCATCGTGTGATGGATTGCTGTTGGGCTTGGTTGGGAGCGCGCAAATTGGAAAATGGCGATCATTGTGAGCCCGCTGCCACAAGTACATGTACGCGGATGAATTGTATGGATACCGTAGTTTGCGCATTGTGTCATACACCCCCGGCGTCGCCTTACGCCTTACCGTTTGGACCCGCGCGTGCATGGACGAGGCTGGCGCTACGTGATGAAATCAGTCGTTCGGAGTAGCACAGGAGGTAGCGCACAGAGGGCGCCCCTTTTGAAACGAAGGGCAATACAATCCGCCCTCGGTCGGTTGTGTGTTTCTCGCTGCCAACCGCTGGTTCGTCGGTCGATCCGATGTGTCACACACGTCCAAGACGGAGCAAAGCTGGACAGTGTTGGGATGGACAGCCACTGCAATTTTCGGGTGGAAGAACTTGCAAGAGTGATCAACTCACATGGATACAACATCCGACGAAAAGATTCCATTTATCCGTCCATTTGCGGCGTTCTGAAGCGAAAAAACCCCGCAACAACACAGTTGCAGCTTGTCGCCGTGGTGGTGGAGAGGATATTTTGTCGCCGTCGTGTGTCTTTTCCTGTGCTCCCACTCTTGGTGGAGGTGGATGGTGGCTACAGTGAATTGGCTTGATTGTGTGTGCGTGTGACAATTTGATCACTCCACGCAAAAAAATGGAGAGGCAACTAACAGCTTGCGCTCAAGATCAGCACTCGGAGGGTAGCATCAGAACACTGACAATACCTCTCAGCAAAGGATGGATGGCGGTGGTCTTTGCCCAGGGGAAGGTATATAATAGTCTCGAATTGTCACGGGCACTGCTCATTGATGCGCTTGGCTTGCAATCCCTGGGCGTGTGGTATTCTATTTTGTATGGCAGTTTGCTTGATCAACCGAGATCAGAATCTCCAAACAAAAAAATCGCATACCAAAAGAAGATCTTGTGATCCATATTAATTGTGAAGGCTGAGTAAATTGAATTTCCAGTATTTCGTTAAATTTGTACAACCTTTTTATTTTTTAAAAAGAAAGAAACGCCCAATGTAATCATTTGCGCTCTGACATTGACAAATTCACTTCAAGTCAAGTTGAGTGCTACTGTAAGTCGACTCTCTAATTTGGTACCTCGAGCTACCCACAATCCCATCCTCATCGAATGCACCTCTGATGGGTCACATAACAGCGGCACCGATTTGTATGGCGAAACGATTGTTGTTGTGAATTTCAAGGCCCTTCCTTGTTGCCTTCGTGTGCTACAATGTATCGCACATGTTGTTGTCGCGCAAGGCGCAATTGGCTTGCTTTATTTTTCTCAGTTTGGCGTGGTCCTCCAAGGCCAAACTCGAAGCCACGGAGGCCACGCAATCACCTGGCGCTTCTGTGTGCAGATCAGAAGTTGCGCGGCGGCCTTGTTCAGTTTGTTGCCAATTGAAATTGAAGGCACATAGCGACGAGCCATAGGCCACAAGTCCATTCGCCGGAGCCAGCAACTGATTGCCGTCGTTCTCGTCAGCCAGAGAACACTCACGATTTTTGCGATGTCAGAGAACTCACTTGTGCGATGTCCGAATTGATTTATCCACGCGGCGCCTCTTGAAGATTGCCAAGTTCCTATTTTTCAGAGCTCATGTGGATCTATGAGATGCATGTCATTGCTCTGGCAATTTTCGTTGCCTGGGGAGTGGGGGAAAGCTGATATTCTGGCACACCTGCGTGCGTGGATTGGATATTCGTGTCACTGCTGATGTTAAAAAAAACGAACCGCAGAGCCTCCCTCCTGAAGATGTATTTGACAAAATTGGCTCTCGAAAACTCTGGAATTGGTTTCGCAACTTATGAAATTGTGGCCGCGCACCATGTTCAAACATCAAACACTCCAGCACTCGTAACGAAATGCAACCATCCCGGTTCAGTCGTCGGCCCTAGGTATCTCCTGCTCTCACTCACTCACACTCAGTACATGTTGCCTTCGTAGAGCACCTCTTCGTCTGGCTTGCGGAAGATCTTGTCTCCTTCATGGAGCGACACCTCCAACGAACTCGGACCCATGGATCGCGTCTGCCCCGGAAACACGGTACTTGCTCCCGTCAACGGCGTCATGACCTCGTCGTAGTCGTCTGTGGCTTCCTGCTCGCGCATGAGCGCGGTCTGCTTGGCGCGCTCGCGGACCTTCACGCTAAGGTGCACGAGGCAGAGCAGGAACGCTACGCCACCAAACACAATGCCCATGATCGCTGGCCCCGAGAGGGCAATGGTTGTATCCGGTGGCGCCGTGTATACCTTGGCAAACTTGTCCCATTCGGAGACCAGTCCGTTGCGCTTCGTGCAGCACTTGAGGTGCTCGCCCCACATGCCGTTCGTGATCACACACTTGCCGTCGAGACCCGCGCACTTGGAGGCCAGTTGGTCCCACGAGTACGTCTTGGCCTTGTCGAACTTGAGCTCGAAGGTGAGGCACCCGGCGAGCACCATCGCGGCGCCCGTGGCCTCCCCGTAGCAGCCGCCGTTGATTTGCTTGGAGCCCGTGACCGCCTTCGTGTTGGTGCCGTACTTGATCGGGGTCGAGCCAACGGCCCAAAAGTTCTTGCAGTCGATCGACGCAAACAAAATCGCTTTCTATAGAACAAACAAGCAAGTAAACAAGGAGGTAAACAAGCAAGCAAACAAGTAAACAAACAAGTTGTCCAACAAACAAGTGACTGACCACACTCTTCTTGGACGGCTTGAGCGCGTCGGCGATGCGCCACTTGAGCGTCGGGCCATAAAGGAACCCGCACGCCTCGGCCGTTGGAGGGTTTGCCTCTACGTTACAATCCGGCATGATCTTGGACTTGCTCTTTGGCGCGTAGCAGCAGCCGTTCTTGACCGTCGACGAGTAGATCGCCGGCAAGGACGCCATTAGTGTCGCGTTGCTCAGGTTGAGCGATGTGCCCGTGGGACCCGTCGAGCGCTGGATGCACGTGTACGGGCACGTGACGCAGCCGCCGCCGTCCGCGTCGTAGTTAGACCAGTCAGTCGTCACTACGGAGATCGTGTACGTCGCGTTCTGCTTGAATTGGGTCTTGGCACGCGCCGCGGCATCGGCGGTGTGCGGTACAAACAACACAAGAACAAGCGCAAGTAGCACACGCGCAGTATGCGTCATGTTGTTGTTACGTATCATATTCGTGAGACCAATCAGCAAATGAACTTGCTTGCTTTGTTGTTGGTTCACAAGATTTGGTGATCAATCGATCGATCACACTTGCGTCTTGTGTTGTTGCGTTTCTACCATTCGTGTTGAAATGGAAAAAGAGAAAAGGCCATCAAGTGTGGGATCTCTCTCCATCAAGTGTAGCTCTTTACGCTGGAATTTCTTGCGAAGAACAGAGCGAGAGCCAGTCAATCAATCTCTTGTCTTGATAGTCAAGCGCAGTCATATTGGCACCTCAAGACTTTTTTCGAGAGAAAGTGGCGGCGGTGGGTTCACTTTTACCACATTTTTGACAAGTGATGGAACTTCAAGTTTAGCAACAAACAAAGGCCGCTGATTGGTTAAAAATGACACTTGGAGAAAACGCAAAAGCACTAGATTGGCTTAGTATCGCTATTTGAAAGCGTGCGTGATCTTGCTGTTTGTTCAACAAACGAAATTTGACATCCATGTCATGTTGGACAACTCACTACTACTGAGCATGGCATTGCCAGCGCTTTATCATTCGGGCTGCACGGCTCTGGGAAACGCCAGGGGGAGTGTTACTATAATAGAGGCAGGAATCGTGCATGCATCCTGTGCGCTTCCTTCTTCAAGCCCTGTGCTGATGGATCTGTCCATCCCATCCAGCCTCAAGGGTTGCGCACTGGAGAAGCCGCTGGGGGAGGGGGCTGGTTTCTACAGAGCCTAGAGCTCGTGCGCATGTTCTCTCATGACAGTAACATTATTATTATAGCCACTCTTGCGTCAGTATTCATATACTGTGGAAGGAACTCTGAACGCACTTGGAGAAATTCGCTCCGGCTCGCTGGTGATATTGGGTGCAAAATATACATGCCTCTGGGTTTCTCATTCGCGACCTGATTGTTCATACGCAATGCCCGAAATATATAACAGCCACACACACATGCAGATGCATTGAAGAACTGGTTTGTCGTTGGGTGGGAGGTCTCATTGTGGACACGAAGAGGCACCGATATATATCGCAGGGGCTCACTCGCAACAGGTGACAGTAGATTCCTTCGTCCACAACTCGGAAGTGAAGTTTCAGATCCCACTTGTCGGTGTGACTGCATGTATTATAGCAGTTGCGTCAAGTGCAATGTCACAATTGCAACGCGTGTTGACCCAAACCAAACGATGTGGCACACAGACACACAGAGAAGCAACACGGCCATCTTGGTCATTTTATTCATCTACGCTCCCGAAGGTTGGTGCGCGCGGGTGTCGCAATCGAGGCAGTCGTTCTCAGTTTCCATTGTGGGTACAAGATTTCTGTTTGGTTGGGGTCCGTGAGGTTGCATCCAACCAACTCAGTCGGTGGATCGTGTCTGCTTTGTCACGATCTGCACTTGCTCTTGTCCCACGAGGAGAACACCAAGCACTCGCACTCACGCAGCCACGTAACAACGAGTGAGAAGAAGGAGGGGAGTGCTGTTCGTATCTCATTCGTTCTTCTCGGAGAAAAGCCCTTGGGCTTTCTTCCCGTCCTTGTGAGCTCAATGAGAATATCCTTCTTATTCTGGATATGACATTACACAGCGGAGGGGACAAGACGTCCCGGTATTCCTCCACATAGTACACAGGGACGACAGGTGACGCCTGGGGTTCTTTTTATTGGTGGTTGGAGCTCCACATGACGAATAATAACGCAGGCATACGAGTCGCGCGCGGAGCCTTTGAGCTGCTTGCTTGTTGCTTGGTAAGGTTGGAAGATCATGCAGATGGGCTTGTTTGACCCGTTTTGCCCCCTGATAATCTGGTATCTACCGGGTTCTCAACTTCAACACTACCGTTTCGTTTGATGCGCAAACGAAAAAAAACAATAGCCCGAAGAAAGGCAAGTGCCACCAGAGCAATGTGATCTATAATAATGTCAGCGCAGCACGCTTCTGACTGCGTGATATGGTGTCGCTTGCTACAGTAGCTCTTTGAGAGGTCTCTGTCGTGTATCGACCGCGGTGTCAGCTTCGTCACCCGTTTGATGTGCAAACGAAGAAAAGCAAGAGCTGACCAAGTAATGCGATACTTGCTAGTACGAATAGTTCAGTAAGTAGCATGGAGAACACTGCACGCGTGGGGCTGTGTTAGATGGTTGGGAGTCCGTCTTACCTGCAAGCTCTTTTGCTAGTTCTCTTTCTCAAAAATGTGGGTATAACGAACGCAATGCTCGGATTGGTGAGAGATTTAGCTTGGGTTCTGAATGGGTTCACGGTCACCTCACCAGTTCTCGTCAGCGCCGAATCAGGAGTTTGCTTTTTAAACGAGAGAACATGACAAGGGCAATGGAGAAGTTTTGATATTGACATTCGTTATTGATAGTTGATTATTAAGTAGTTTTGAGTATAAGTTACAGTTTGGATGGAGTACTATCCTCTTTGTCCGATAGTCTTGCTTGGGGTAGTACGTTTCTTTCAGTCCGAGTTCGCGCCGTCGCTCATGCAGGAGCTGGCGTCGAGGATCTCGATGAGGTAGTCGAGGTACGCGTCGTCGAACCCGAGCAGCGAGTCGCTGTCGTCCGAGTCCGTGAACTCGCTCAATGCGATGTCTTCATCGTCGTCATCCTCTTCAAGGAGCGACTCGATCGAGTCGCGGCGGTCGTGGCGGTAGTCCGCTGGCATCGCGAACTCGCTCGGGTCCACTTGCTCAATGGTGGCGATGGTGCCCAGAGGTAGCTCTTGGCTTGGAGTCGCAAAGATCTCTCTTGGGATCGCCGCGACCGCATTGAACCCGTTGCGGATCGGTCCGATACGCGAGCCAGTGACATCGCTCTCCGCGACCTTGCAGAGCGTGACCATGTCTTCGTCGAGGCGGTGCTCGGGGCGAGCGAGCTTCTTGCGGTCCTTGCGCAGGCCGCGCACTCGTCGTGCCACTTTCTCATAGTACTTTTGCGCGTGGGTTTGCACCTGGCGCGCCGAGCGGGTGCCGATCTGCTCGGCGATGGTCTTCCATGGGCCCTTGGGGTACATCTTGAGCGCGACGAGGAACTTGTCGTGCTCTTCGCCTGACCAGACGCCGCGCTCAATACCGCTGTTGCTCGAAGTGCTCATGCTGAGAGGGTTTTGAGGTGGGTGGGTAGAGTGAGTAAGTGAGTGCGTTGGGGCGTTTGTGCTCTCGCTCGTGAATTCTGAAATGAGCCGATCCCCGACATGCCACGCGCGAACGAAATGAATGAGGCAGCAGCCCCCAAGCAGTGTTTCGATGTGGATACACACCACCACCTATGGTTTATTCGTAGTCGCGTCCGCTCGCTGGCGTCTTCGTCGAGTGTTCTCACGAGAGAATGCTATTGCTATTGCGCACGATGAGTTCAGATCGATGGCGTTCTCTCTCACTCACGCATACAAACTCACAGGCTTTCAGTATGTGAACCGATCGATGCCTGGGTATGCGATATCCCCCCGTCATGGGCGAGGGAGGAGCCACGCACCTCTTGGTGTCGAGAGGGGGTGCGTCCGCCCGGGTGTTTTTGTCGGTCGGTGCAGAAAGAGAGAGTTATTCCAATCTGTGAACTGATTGACACACAAAGTAGTGCATACGTATCCATCCATCAGGCGTACCGGTACTGGTACCGTAGCTCAGACATTCAGTGCGACGATTTTTTTTGAGATTGCAGCGATTTGATGGGGATCTGTGGACAGAGACTGGGGGGAAATGGGTACAGGTCCCCAATCACCGCAATCAGTTGATATGAAGATCACCATACGGAGGATTTCCTTGCCTGCCTGCATGCGCGTCAAGCCATACGGTTGGTAGGTTGTGTTTCATGGTTTTGTATGTCGGTTGTTGCTGAACGAAGCAGGCGGGACCGAAGAACTGAAGCCCGAGCGAGAGGCGTGTGACAGAATGGAGAAGTGCACCTCCAGTTGGTCGTCAGGTGGGATTCGCAACCAGCAGCTTATTTTTCCTGAAAATTGGGTCGTGAAACGCAAAATTGCCACTTTTTACGAAAGAACAACTCGCTCTCTTTTGAAGGTAGGCTTGTGGTGATGAGGTGCAGATTTTAGTTTCATATGAGAGTTTGTATGGGAGACTCCAGAGGTGGGGAATGGTGTTCTCGTCGGGTCTTTCAAACTCGGAGATTCGTGGCGGGAGGCAACGAATCTTCAATCGTGGAGGGTTCTTTTTCTGCACTTCTGCTGTGGGAACCATCACTCTCGTTCGACACGCACTCTTGATAAGGTGTAGGCGTGCGATATAAATTTAGAGAGCGAGCTTTCATAATTTAGAGGAAAAGAATCTCCCATATTGAAATGTGTGGACATTTTTATTAAACTTGCCATATTTGCTAATCAGCTCGATTTTGAATGCCATTGTGGCGCGTTGTGTATGCATCGATCGCTCATTCGGGGTATATATATAACTATTATATGCCATGAAGTTTGGTTTTTGAACCAAGTCTTTCTCATGACGTCTCAGATTCTGTTGTATCCTTCCATTTACAGTAACGTGAATGCATGCAAAGATCGCCAGTTTTTCTTCGCCAATTAGTCGATTTTCAACATGGCTAAGGCCTGTGGAATTCGTCAAACTCACAACCCATCGGTCAAGCAATCGACAGGGTTTGACTCGGTCAATCGATTTGATCCGCTCATTTCCTATCCTCCACTGATCTAATCACTTCCATTCCGATCGTGTCCTTTGGCAATCGACTAAGCCACCGCGATGCAGCAATTCGTCGTTGCTTTCCTGTCAAAAGAACAAGTTCGAGGCAGGCATATCAGGTCAAAGAGACCCATTCCAGTGAAAAGCTCGCTCGGTTTGAATCTTGCTTACGCTCCGCTGCACGACAGTGGACCTTCAGTACGCAAACGGAATTCACAATTTGACGCATCGACCGACAAACGAATGCGCACATCCACTTGGTTTGACTGCCTTGAGTCACACACTTCAAATTCGAACGCTTCCAATTTTCAAACTTTTTGATGTAAAAGTGCGAAAAGAAGGCACCAATTCCGAAAATATTTCCACTAAAGAGCATAAATTATGGTTTGACGATCACCTTTTTTCTTTGCTCCTACGTGAGTGGCTTTTGCCTCCCGCAGAATGGTTCGAAAGCAGCTCACTCTTTCTGGTCGCACATCGCACAATTAATTCCAAACATGTAGTAGTCATCGATTTGAATCCTGCATTAACCTAGAGAGCACCTTGCCTTTCAAAATCTTAAATGGTCGTTTTCGGACCAGTAGTGTCAAGTAATATATTTAATCTTATTTTATCATCCACAAATGTCCAAACCAAATCATTAAACTTCCCAGTGTTGAAGTATTATGGGATCCCGTGTGGTAACGTCAGCACGCGGCCTTTGTGAGTTTTTGTCCGTGAGCTGAGCTGGGGAGGTCCGATAGAAGTGGAAACTCTTGAGTCCGGCGGCACGACGGACCGGGATGGGGACTCAAACCCACCAGCAACACGCCATCGTTTTCGCCCTTGGACTGACGTGAAGAAGTCTGGTGATGGTCCCCGAAGGGGCACACATAGTGTACCCAAGTGAAGAGCTACGAAACCTTGCGCACGAGTGAGTTGGGACAGAATTGTTTTTCTCTGGTGCTTTGTATGGTGATTATAAGATGTTTTTTACAAAGCCGGTGGTGGATGAGCTGAGCTTTGCGTTGGTTTCCACAAAGTGGACAGGGAGGTGGTGGCCTTTTATGATAAAAGACCGGATGTCTCCGACCAAAGCAGCCTGCTTAGACGTGCGCCGGATTGGACGACACCTCTGGGTCGCGAGCACGCTGAAATGGGTGCACGCCACTTGTGAGCCATGTGTTGGCGATATTCTCTCGAACCGGATAGATAGCGAGATCATGCGCGATCTTGCATCGTGCTCAAATGGATACCTGCTTGTGGCTGTGGTGGCTGTCTTCCCGTATGCGTCCACGCATCCCTGCATGCATGCAAGCAAGCAAGTTGGAGGTGCTCTCTGTCTGTGCAGCCCTCTTCTCCTTCATGGAACGCAGTGTCGTGTCCTACGTCGTCACCATCGTGACTCGAGCGCATTAGGGACTGGGCGAAGGCGCGCAAGCGAGGTGAAGACCGTATGTATGCATGTACCCTCAAGCGTTTGCTTCGTGAGCTTCTGCAGTTGTGTGTGACGAGTGGCGAGTGCACGAGTCCGAGCCAGCATGTTGTTGCCATCCATCGAAAGTACTTGACACCGTTGCTGTAGCCACATGAAATGCCGTGGTGGTGGTGAAATGCATATGCGTCGAATGGACACTGCCATTAAGCCAGGGATCGTTGCGGTTTGCGCCATGCGCGCAGACATGCAATGTCATGCATGGGCCTTCTTGGTCGCTCACGTTGAAGTTGCGGACCCACATTGTGCGATGGATCCATTCTGCCCATGAGCAAAATATGTTCCTATTTCCTGGTTCCCCACCCATCCTCTCTCGGTCGCCAAGCGACTTGGGGGTTGAAGCCCGACAGAAGAAGACCGTGAAAGTCTTTGGACCTCAGCCTCGCTCTTGTCGCTAAAGCCGTTGCGGCGTGATGTTGGGGCCGCGTGCTCAAGGTCAAAGGCCCCCAGCGAATATGCTCAGTCCTGCTGTGGTGATAGGGATACGATTGCAACACTGCGCGTGATTGAAAGTAATTATTTACATTGATACATGCAATGGTAGCATCGCTCTTTTAGAGCGAGCACACTCAATGCTTAACTTAGAGGTGCAGCATAATAATACGGGTTGGTTGGTCTTGTGTCGCAGAACTCGCTCAGTATCATAATGCGCAGATGATCTCGCTGTCGTCGTTGACCATACAATCGCTCAGGCTCATTACGATCGTTGGCGTCTCTGCTGGTTCGCCGAGGATCTCGATCAGGTAGTCGAGGCAGCCGTCAAAGTCCATGAGCAAGTCACTGTCGTCCGAGTCCGTCATCGTGGTCGCGTCGCTCAGCTCAACCTCCAGCTCGTCAAGCTCCGAGCCCTCGTCGTCCTCGAGGAGCGAGTCAATCGAGTCGGCGCGCGCGCGAGGCTCCATCGTATCAACGTCGATGTCCTCCACGGGGGCGTCCACGCCCGCAGGCGAGCCCACAATTCGCACAGACACAGACAGAGGCGCAGGCAATCCGACGACCGGGTTGAGACCGCGTCGCACCACGGGGCCGGCGGTGCAGCAGTCACCGCTGCTGCTGGTGCTGCTCTCGGCGACCTTGCAGAGCGTGACCATGTCTTCGTCGAGGCGGTGCTCCGGTCTCGCGAGCTTCTTGCGGTCCTTGCGCAGCCCTCGTAGGCGACGCGCCACCTTCTCGTAGTACTTCTGCGCGTGGGTCTGCACTTGGCGCGCCGAGCGGGTGCCGACTTGCTCGGCGATGCTCTTCCAGGGCCCCTCGGGGTACAGCTTGAGCCCCACGAGGAACTTGTCGTGCTCCTGCGCGGACCAGACACCGCGCTCAATGACGACGGAACCGGAAGAGGAGCTCTTCTTGGAGGTCCTTGTGGTTTTGCTGATCATAGGATGCTGGTTGGGTTGGTTGTGAGGCTAAGGTGGTAAATTGGGGAATGGAGCAGCGATTCCACAAGTCGTTTGCTGGTCATGGGCTGATTCAGATTCGCTCGCTCGTCTGGTGGAATGGAAATGGATGGATGGACTCACGTGTGTGTGGATGTTTCGCTTGCGGTGTGTTGTGTCATACGTGCCACCCTCTTGTGCGCGACCTTGCGACGGTTGACGGATATCCCAAGCCTTTCTCGCTGGCGGCAGACCCTGTATCAGCAAGTCTGTGGGAAAGTGGCACTCTGTCGGTACGGGACAACGAGAGCGTTGGTTAGTCGAAAGAAGAGGGATCAGGTGTGTCATACGGGTTGGCGTGGTCGTGGTGATGGGTGCGTCGTCGTTCCCAAGTTGTTGCTTGCTTGTTTGTTGTTTGCGCGAGAGGCGGGACAGCACAACATGCGGTTGCAAGAGATGGGTACACAGTGTGAACGAGGAATGATGGCACGACGTGTGGATTTTTTAGTGGAGGGTCCTTGACGATAAAATCTCAACACAAACCAGTGTACTTTTAGAGGTACATCATTTTAGAGAGTATTTGCTTGATATCATGTAAATTTAAAGTAAAATCAAATATTTAGAGGTAAAAAGTAAAAATTACATCAAACATCCCTAATAGTAGCCTGCAAGCTTGATGTGAGTATGTTTACTGTACATAAAAGAGGATTCAAGGGCATTTTTACCGTTCTTAAAGTTTGTAAAAGTTACAAATTCACACAATCAGGTCGTCATCTTTTGAAAGAGTTGAATGTTCAGCTTCAATGTTTATGATGATATATTCCTTATAAAATGATATCAATTTAAAGAACATATGCTCAACTTCAACTTTAAAAAAATCCAGCTTTACTCCAGGAAGGAACAAAAGCAAGCCAAATCAGTTGAAGTGTTACGTTTTTACCCCATTCTAAAAAAATACTGTTGAACCTCCTTGGGGCGTTGCAGCTTTGGCTCCAAAAGCTTTGGTCGCATTTGGCTCACGTCGCGAGGTCGTCATGACCTCTTACCGCCCCTATGGACCACCTGGTGGCTTCGTCCTCGTCTTGCGCACGAAAATCCACTTGCCCCCACACCGACAGTCCTCCATTGGAACGAACACATGCCTGGGCGGAAGGTGTGGGCTTCGGAAAGTGATGCCCGCTCGGTCTCCGGCTCATGGCGGTAACCCAGTGGTGTCCTTCCTGCCCATGCAGTACAATGCTGTCGACGCGCCAAACGCAATTTGCTGGGAGAACATTTGACGCTGCTCGCCACTTTTCAAACGAGATTTGCACTTGTCAGTACTTTAGTAGTGTTTATCAAGAGAGATTGGCTGTCTGCGTCTACTGTACTGGTACTGCCCGAACAAAGTTGTTGCTGTATGGCTTTCAGGGTTAACCGCTCAGATGAGAGCGCTTCGCGTGTCGGCGATCCACAGGGTCGAGCGGGTTCGTCAGGGAGTAGTTGTACTCGAGACGGTCGATGCGGAGGGTGTCCTCCAGCAGCACGGTCAGCAGTAGCAGCGCGGCGTCGACGTTCCCCGCGATCCCCAGCACGTAGTCGTGCCTCAGCATCTTCCCGGACGGCGCCACCTTGGCCACAGGCTCCTTCGCCAAACCTCTGCGCTCGAGCCAGAAGGTCGCGTTGTGGCTGCGCCAGTCCCCATCGAGCGTGATCTTGCACGGCTTGCCAATCACTTTGTCCGTGAAGTTCATGAACAGCTCCGAGTCGTCGAACCAAAGGTCGTTGGACTCGCCGAGCTTGAAGTGGACGTCAAAGAGCTTCTCATTTGACAAGTCGCTCCCCGAGTACACCACCTGTAGCTGTTATTTCAGGCGCTTCAGCACCACGATCGGCCTGTTCTCCTTGTCCAGTAGCCTCGTGACGTAGTCCGCCTCCTTCCCAGTGCGGAACACCACTTCGCCTGTGGCGAGGTCCTTGAACTTGAGCTTCCGCGGACTGAACATCCTCTTGAGCACGATGCGCACAGGCTCCTTGTTGCAGAAGCGCGAGTCGATCCCCACGACGGGTGCGGCCAGCGGCGCGAGCTGGGCGTTGCCGTACGAGGCGTCAGTGGATCCGCTGTTGCCCATGGCAGGTTGGTTGACCTTGTTGCTCTTGAGGTTGAGGCCGTGTTTCTTTAATCGTAGGTGCTCAGAAGAAAAGAAATCGACAAGTGAGCCGGAGGTCTCTTGCGGACGCACCAGTTGTTCCAGAGACTTTCAGTCAGGTTTCCGACCTCTCGTACCCACTTTACTACCTTAGGATTGGCTGACCGTCCTGTACAGTACTACGTAGTAGTTGTTTGCCCTCCATTCCTAGATCGCAGACCTACCTCGAAGGTTATGTGTGATGCTTCGATAGCATCTGAGCTTCCAGATTCCTCTCCTCATTTCGTACGCTCATCTATACTATTGGCTCAATACCAAAAGCACTTCGTGCTTGCCGTGAATTCGAGCCCCGGCCGGGTCCAGCGGGAAAACCTTCAGACTGCAAAGGAAAAACTTCTAATCAAATCAGTTGGGTTTCATTTCGCCCATACTAACTTCAGTACTATCGGTCACATTTCAAAACGATACCTTGACATTGCGCCATCGGCACGCGTACTGCGATTCTTTGGCTAGACTTTCTGCCGTATCCCCAGTTCAATCGCGCGCTGATTGTCCATGAGGCGACACTTGCGCAGTGCGTCATCGAGCACCACACACACCAGCACCAGCAGCGCACAGTCCACATTTGGATTCATCTCCAGTATGTACCCACTTTTCAGCGCGTTTGATGGACGGCCTACCTTGCCCACCGCCTCCTTCGGGGTGCCCTCCCCTCGGCCGAGCCAGAAGACGGCGCTCCGACTGCACCATTCGCCTTCAATCGTGATGTTACTCTTCTTCCCAGTCGCTCGGTCCGTCAGATCCACGCGGAGCTCCGTGTCCTCGTACGACTGCTGTTCAGTCAGCTCGCCTAGTTTGAAGTAGATCGTGAAGAGCTCTCTGCCTGGGGTGCTCAGACCCGCATACACAGCCTTCAGGTGGCGCGTGCGCTCGTCCAGCGTCACGATCACTTCCTTCTTTGCGTCCAGCAATTGCGTTGACTTCGCGTGTTCGCCCGTTCGGAAGAGCACTTGGCCCGTTTTCAGGTCCTTGAACTTGAGTTTCTGCATCGTCTCGCTGACCTTCACGCGAATGCTCACGCTCTCGGGCCTGCAGAACTGGGGGCCGATCGCAACAACGGGTGTCGCTTGCGGAGCGAGTACCGTGTTGCCGTAGAAGGCATCAGTGGTGATAGATTATGACAGCGTGTTCCCCATTGCTGGAATGAATGGTTCGTTGTAGCTGGCTGCTTGGTGGTTCGCTTCCTATGAGACTGGCAAACGAGAGAGTGAAGCAAGACATAGCTACATAGATCAATAGAGGTACTCCGTTTCCCTCTATAATATGAATACCCCTACAAGATTTTATATGATATATAACCTCTCTAAAATGGATAATTACCTCTTGCCTGCGGTACATAATCGATGTCATACAAGCCACATTCGATTGTGGGTACAACCTGCACCCACTTCAGTTCTCAGATGTCCTGGTCTTTTCCCTGAACCGTTGAGTTTAGTGTTGACTTTGCTCATGAGGAGATTGTTGTCGCTCACACCAAATGCACATGCCAAAGACGACGAGAGTGGGCTTCAAATGTGTACAGTGCTCATTGGCCTTCTGCACAGCAGGTTGACAAACTCCAAAGTAGACACTACTTTGCTTTACTACAGTCCCAAAGTTTACATGTAGCCCCACTGTGTTCTCTTCTTTGCGCAGCCTCCTCAGGTCATCGTCCACGACCGCGCGGATCAGCGCCGCGTCGACGTTTGGTGCTACTGTACATGGATGTCCAAGCTGAACTCGTTGCGCAATGTGTTTGCTCATCAAACGTTGCAACCATTTCCGTGTCATTTGGTTGGCTCAATTCGATTTTGGACCTCCAAGTGATCCACCATCCACCAAATGGCATTGCCATCAAACACGCGAGAATGGAGCATGCGCGAAAATTGCAAGTCAAACCATTGGAAGGAGCGATTATTGTCTCCACTCTGCCCTTTGGAGACGACCGATTGCGCGATGGAGGAGGGAAGTAGATCAACACGTGTGGGTGCATGCTCATTTTTTCTGCTTGTTTTCTTCATCAACACAGTATTTTTCTTTCCACACTGGACACATCGTTCTTTTCATCTAACCAACAACGCATGTGTTACCTTTCTGTTTGCATCGCCACGCCGCCTGCTGAAGACATGAACAATCGGTGCCTGTATCATATTTGAACACTTCACCAACAGCGAAGAGGAGAAAGAGTCGAGCGGAACCACGCAACACGATTCCCAAACTCCTCTGAAATATCACATGATGCCTCCACCGTCGAAGTCTCGCAGTTTTCATCACGCTCTCATTTCAGACGTCGGGCATTTATCTGTTTCGCGACTGGAAAAACGAATTGTTGTTGCTTCTCTCACTGGTTCGGCTTGATCGGAAAATTCCACTCGCACGTCCGGATGAGCCTGCCGAGGACAGCACCGACGAGTCCGAAGGCGAGAGGCTGAGGGTCGACGACGACGAGAATCTGCCGCTGCCTGGGATCGAGTTCGCTAGAATCGAGATTCGCTGGAAATCTTCAACCTCCATCGGGGGAGATCGCTCGCCCAGAGGTTGGTGGGAGCGAATGCCGCCAGAAGAGCTGGATCCCTTCTCAAGCTGCGACAGCGTGATGCGCATGCTCGTACCAATAAATTCTTTCGTGTGCACGTGAACCTGAATATCCGGTCGCTCGGCAAGCTTTGGAATGATCAACTGCATAAAGCCATCCAGCATCATCGGCGTCACATACTTCAACTCCACTCCCATCGGGAAGGTATCCGACACAATTGGTCCACCATCCAGCACATTCTTGAGCCAGCGCGTCATGTAGTCCAGTTTCTTTGGGTTGCCCTGAGCCCAATCCGTTAGCAATCGCTTCCATGGCACCGAGCCCAGCGTGAACTGCATCGGAGGAGGGAAGTTGCGGATCTCTTCCCACTGTTCTTTCACACGACGAGCACTTCCCTTCGTTGACACCTTGCTCTTCGCGTGGGAAATACGGGCTGCGCTCTTCAAAATCAGATGCTGAGCTTCTGTGCTTCTTGGATCCTGTGATCCAGTCGCAATGCTTGCCAGCAATGCCTTGTCTGAAGCTTGCGACACGAACGACGATCTCAGGTTGGTACCTGGCGCTGGCGCTGGCGTTGGAGCCGTTCCGTTGGCAGTAGCAGGTCCGTTGGTGCTCGGAATTGGAGTAATAATCGAGCCCAAATCACCTGGCAGCTCCAAGGTGTCGCAGATGTAGCTGCGCAGCTTCTCGTATTCGGCCTCTAACGTGGACAAGTACGTCAAATCCTTGCTCTCCTGGTCTCGGTGAGCCATTTTCTGCACTTTTTCATCCACTTCCTTCGACTTCTGCCAGTTCTTCATGGTGCGGTTTTCGGCCTTCAGCTTCTGAATTTCTTCTTCTTGCTGCTCGAGCTGCTTGCGAAGTCTCTCATTCTCGTCGTGAAGCGCAGTGATCACTTCTTGACTTTCGTCAAGAATACCGCTGCTTCCGCTAAAGCGGTGGTTGTTGTTGTTCAACATCGACCCTCGCAAAGATCCGCCCAACTGGTTGTGCTGTGCGTCGCCTGGGACAGGAGCGGCAGCGCGCGCTTTTGCGCCAGACGGAGAAAGCTTCGATCCAGCTGGTGGCGAAAGAGCTTGCTTCCGGTCGAGCTTCAGTTGCAATTGCGCAACCTTCGAGCCCAGGGCTTTGTATTTCTTCTCACTCTCCATCTTCTTCAAAAAGACAAGGCGCAGCAGAGTGAATCGCGAAAAGCTCTGCAGCTTTCTCACAGCCCAAAGCTTGCGCAGGTACTTGCGTCGAATCACGAAACCGCGGTAAATCGCCTGGAAGCGAATAATGGAGTGGTCGAACTTCATCGCACGGAAGCGCTTTCGAGCAACTTGGCCGCGGAATTGAGCCTGAAGTTTAATAACACCGCACTTCATCTTCAAGAAGCGCTTTCGTAGCACGAATCGGCGCCAGTACTTCTGAATAACAACAGCTTGCTGCTTCTGCTTCACATAGCGACGTCGCACCAGGTAGCAGCGAACAGTTTTCTGGAGCACGATAGCAAACTTGCGCAACGCCAGCGCACGCTTTGTTTCCAAGCTTTCCAGCACACCCTCACGGAAGTACACACGAGTCGAACCAACTTGATAGTCAACCACGTTGCAACCAGGCAGCAGCTTCTCCATCAATTGCTCGCACTTCACCTTCATCTCCGAATCACTGATGTTGTAGTCATTCTGGGGCAGTGGCACAGAAGACGAGTCAAGGAGCACGCGGAATTTCTTCACGCACTCAATGTGCGGAATGCGGGTTGGGTACGCGCTTCGTGAGACACGGATCGCCTCAATCACACCCGCGCAACGAAGCTGGTTCACAATATCTCCATGAGAGAAGCAGTTGGCACTCTTCAGCGGGTTTGGCTTCAAACAGCGCACGTAGTGCACTTCCGTCAGACTGATCTTGTCCATCAACTGAGATAGACTTTCCTTGAACTGAGTTCCGACTGTAGTTCGCTTCGGCTGCGCTTGCACTTTCTTTCTGCTCGCAGCACCCCCTCTCGCAGGAGCAGCAGCAGGCGCCGCACCGGCAGCATCATCGGCAAACGTGCTTGACAAAATCGACAGCGCAGAGGTGCTCATACAAAGCTTGATGTCAGGCAGGATGGCATCACGGTGCTTGTCCAAAAATCCAGTGGCATCATATGTCACTTTTCCGGCATAGTGGTAGATCGAGAACGCGACCTGGTTCAATCGAGGCGTTTCGAGCAGCGGGTTGTTGCCCATGACTGCTCCCAGTTTACTCGCGAACGCGGCATCCGTACCAGTGACCAGGAGAGATTCTTCGTTCAGGAAACTGATGACACCCAGGCGACCTTCGATGAGGTTGAGCACATCCTGGTTGTCGGCAAACTGGATGTGCGACCACGAGATGTTTTCCTCCTCGTACTCCAACTGCACCGTCTTCAAAACATCCTGAACGAACTTCTGCTGCAGCTTCTCGTTAGCGTAGTTGATGCAGAACTGCTCGAAGGAGTTGTGCTCGAAATGCTCAAAACCGAAAATATCCAAGATGCCGATGAACGAAACTGCATCCTTCGTCTTGACACCGATCGTCTCGTTGATTTGGTCCACCAGCCACAAGAACAACTTCGAGTAGAGGCTCTTCGCCAACGCATCTCGGCAGTCTGTCGCTTGGTCGCTCGTCATGGGCTTCAAAAACACCTCACGGCCAACAAACACATTGCGGTTGCACACTGCGCGCTCAAGCGCGGACACCTCGACCCCAAGCAGTTTGCAGGCAGTGGCGAACGGCTTCAAGTCGACAAGTTGCGATGCATCGACGTCGCCATTCGCGGCGCAAAAACTGGTCTCGCCGAGATGAAGAACAGCAGCCAGAATCTGCAGGATTTCCTGTTGAAGCTTGGTTTCAATGCCAATCAATTCCAAAGCTTCGCGCGTTCGGTCGAGATCGCCTTCTTCGTCAAGAGGCACTTCGTTGTCTTTTTCAGACACGTACTTGAACGATTTGTTCGCTGGCAATTCAAGCTCTGGATACTGGTCGCGCTTGCTCAGCAGCTGGTAGAAAATGTGGAAGTTGCGCTCACCAGGCGCTTGAGTTGTCACACGCGACTTCTCCAAAAGGTATGTTCGCGAGCGAGCACCAATGAGCATGGCGTCCTGCGTGAACTGCAACTCCGTGAACTTACCGAATCGAGAACTGTTGTCGTTTCGGACGGTCTTTGCGTTACCAAACGACTCGAGTAAAGGGTTCGCCTTGATGATCTGCTGAATGACCTTCGAGTCAGCATTCGACGCCAGCGCAGCCAAGTGGCTCATCACAATCTTCGTCGTCTCGGTTTTACCAGCACCGGATTCACCGCTGACAAGAATCGACTGGTCTTCCTTTCTGTTGCGCATGTTGAAAAACGCCTCCATCGACACAGCGTATACGTGAGGAGGTTTCTGCTCGCGCTTGCCGTCTCTGAAGCGGTCCATGACGGACTTGTCGTACAGGTTCAACCACTGGTACGGGTTCACCGCGATACAGATCTTGCCCGTGTACGTGTCTACGTTGGAAATTAGGATAGGAGGTATACACACAAATCAGTCTCGTGGGCATAGGAGGTGAGTAGGTAGGAGTGCAATGAGATCACGCGCAACTTACATGGCAGCTTGCGGAAGAAACGTCGGCGAAGGTTGTGCAAGATCGACGCTTCGTGGAGATGGTCGATCGTGATCATATCCTCAAACCCATTCGACGTCGCAGAGCTGTCGCTTGCATTCTGTAGTGGAAGCGACAACGTCACCGCTTCCGTGGTCGAGCTGGTCGCCGTGTTGAGCGCTTGAAGAGCTTTCACGACAGCCGGGTCGTCCAAATTGATTTCGCGCTCCGAGCCCTGGAGGTTCTTGAGCTCTCTCTCCGCAACGATCAAGTCCAGCGCCTCCTTGTCCTCGGGGCTCACAATGTTCTCCAGTCGCACCGTCACTTTCTTCCCATTGCCGCGCACTTGGCTGATCACACCGGGGAGCCATACATGCTCCGCATCCGGCGCATATACCTAATAGCAGCGCAAAGCAAAGCGCACAAGCACGCACATAGATAACAAACACACAATGAGCACACATACATCTAGAGACATTGGCACCCAAGCACCCATCCATTCACATGGATCACATATCAGTCGTTCACGCGCGCGGGTGGGTGAGTTCAAACGCACCTTGACGCCTTCCATGGTCCAACGCCCGTCCAGATGAGCTCAGCGGCTGTCAAGTGTTCTTCTGCTACTGCTGCTGCTGCTGCACACGTGCGTCCGTCCGTCCGTCTGCTTGTTGAAAAGGGGCGTAAGCAGAGGCGGAAGGAAATAAAGCTTCTCCTGTCCTTCCGGTTGCTCTTTTCTCTCTTCTCGCGCGACTGAACGCTGCTGCTTTTGAAAGGAAAGAAAGCCCCCCTTTTTCCAAAAGACCTGACACGCACAGAGGAGAGTGATGGTTTTACCTTTGATATTACCATGAGTACTTTAAAAAATATTAAAAAGGTAATTTAATGTTTATGTAGTAGATAATTGTTTATAAAAGGTATTTAAGATATAAAAAGGTCAGGAAAAGAGGACTGGCCACGTTCTTGGGAGCGAGAAGGGCAGCTCCGTTTAAGTCCGATATGAGGCTTTTTGGGTGAGGGGCAGCAACATCAGGATTTCATTTGAGCCGCCCACCACCATGGGTGCAACTCAGGAAAAAGCAGTGATTTCTTGCTCCTGGCACAATATTCAGAGGAAGGTGCGCTCGCTTGCTTTACCTGGATGGCTGTGTTGCAAGTGCGTTCATGCGTGTGCAAATCATAAGCGAACTGTGCATGTAAGCAAGGCAAAAAGGGCACAAGATCATGAATCTTGCTTGGGTCACGTGCCAATTTGATTGCCTTCCACCAAATAACCTCACCCTTTCTCCAATAAACCTCGGGTGTAGGTGCCACCAGATTTTCCCGCCTGTATCATCTCTCAGATCCATCTGGGAGAGATGGTGGTCGCGGTGTCGTCGCTGCGTCGGCTTGTTCAGCGCGGCGCCAATGTCCACGCACAGCAGCGACGGCGTCTGCCTCCTCCGCAACTCGCGCGCACTGCCGCCACCTCCTCTAATCCTCACGCTGCAGCACCAGCGGTCGCCCACAGGGGCTCGCTCTCGTCCGCGCCGCGCTGCTTCTCCTCCACCACACGCAACAGCGATCAATGGATGAAAGACCCGGATCATCCAAAATTGAAACAGTTTCTAAAGGTATATCAATTATTACAGGTACATCGCTTTTTCAAAGATGTCACTAACGTCACTTTTGTGAATTGCTCCTTGTTATCAGATGGAGCGGAGCTATTTGTCCCAGCAGCTCAACAAGTCGCGCTTCCGCAAGATCGAGCGCGCGCTCTACCTCGAGCTCCGCCAGCGGCTGCTGCGCGAGGACTTCACGATCCCCGAGCGCATCGGCTCGTATGAATACTACATGCGTCAGGCACCCGGCGAAAACTACCAGGTCTACTACCGGCGCCACCGCGCGACGCAAGTGGAGGAGACGGTGCTCAACCAGAACCGCGAGACCGCGGTCGCGCAGGAGTTCCACTTCGTAACGGCGATGAAGATCTCGAACGACGAGCGCTGGCTGCTGCTGGTGATGGAGAACGAGAACGAGGAGTGCCGCGCGATGCTCAAGGACTTGCGCACCCAGAAACTCGTTGCACTCGACAACTTGCAGCATGTGCGCAATGCCGAATGGTGCAGCATGGCAAACAACAAGAAGTGTTTCTACTACACTAAAGTGGACATGCACCGCCGTCCGTACGCAGTGTACCGCTACGACTGCGACAAGAAAACGCAGGAACTGGTAGGTTTGATGATGTGTGCTCGAGTGAAGGGCTGTTGGGTTGCTGATTCTGTGGATTTGTTTGTAGGTTTACGAGGAGCAAGACGACGGCTTCTTCGTGGACGTCTCGCAGACGAAAGACGGCAAGTACGTTCTCATCAACTGCAACTCGAAGAACACGTCGGAGATCTACGCTCTCGCAAGTGACGAAAGGCACGCCACGCCACAGTTGCTGCGAAAACGAGAACCAGGCACGGCGTATTTTGCAGATCACGCGGACGATAAGTTCTACATCGTCACGAACGCGGACCAAGCCCAGAACTACAAGATCATGTCCTCGCAAACAACACCAGGCACAACCGACCAGAGCAGTCACGATAATGGATTGTGGCAGACTTTTCTGCCTGAGTCATCCGACGTGAAGATCGAAGACGTCGACCTGTTCAAGGACTACTTGGTGCTGTACGAGCGCGTGCACAGTGTTCCTCGAATCCGCGTGTGCCCCTTGACAGGTGGAGATCCGCAAGCGAACAGCCACTTCGTGCCGCTGCCAGTCAAGCATGAGATCTGTCGCATCAGCCCAGGTGTGAACCGGGACTACAAGGCGCACTCGGTGCGGTTCTCCATCTCGACGCCGCTGGTGCCGGAGATCGTCTACGACTACGACATGGCGACGAGAGACTTGCAAGTCCTAAAAGAGATCTCGGCGGACAAGACAAACCAAGTCAGGGCTTCGAAGAGCAACAAAAACAGCAAACCAAACGCCGGATCAAAGCGCAAGGACGTCAGTGATCAGCCAGCATTCAACCCAGAATTGTACACCTGCCAGCGGCTGTATGTCCCAAGCACCAGCAGTCTTGGTGTGGAAGTCCCATTGACTTTGGTTCATCGCAAAGACATCGAGTTGAATGGCCAGAACCCGACGCTGCTCATTGGATACGGCGCGTACGGAACCAACCTGGAGGCACAGTTCGAGCTCGAGCACCTCAGTCTCCTGGAGCGCGGGTGGGTGATCGCGCTCGCGCACGCGCGCGGAGGCGGGGAGCTCGGTCTGCGCTGGTACCATGACGGCAAAGGGCTCCACAAGCGCAACACGTTCGACGACTACCTCTCGTGCACGACCCACCTGGTCGACCAGCAGTTTACGAACCCGACGCGACTCGCGGGGAAAGGCGTGAGCGCCGGTGGATTGGTGATGGGGTACATGGCGAACGAGTACCCATCGCTGTTCCAAGCCATGGTCCTGAAAGTACCGTTCCTGGACATCCTCGAGACCATGCAGGACCCGAGTCTACCGCTGACTGTGCACGAGTACGAGGAGTGGGGCAACCCGAGCAGCGACCCGAAAGTCTATGAGTACATCAAATCATACGCGCCGTGCGAGAACATGCGGCCCGACCAGGTGTACCCTTCCATGTTTGTGACGGGAAGCATAAACGACATGCGCGTGCAGTTCTGGGAACCTGTCAAGTGGGTCTACAAGCTGCGGCAGTTTATGGCAAAGCAGCAGAATAGGGAGAGCGTTGACAATGACAAGGGACGGCTGCTGTTGCTGAAACTGAGCGAAGACGATGGTCACTTTGGCGGCGGCGGGCGCCTCGAGCAGCTCCAAGAGAGCGCGATGGAAATGGCGTTCCTGTATCAGGCGCTCAAGCTTCCGTACCCATAGAGAAACAGGTACTTGCGGACGTCTATTTTGCTAACCTTAACAGTATGAACTCGTAAATATAGATGCTGTCAACGAGAGACGCTGGTCGGCCCATTTGTTTTTCGATTGCAGATAGCGAGAGTGTCATCGCCGTGTCTGCCTCAAGTGCCAGTATCAAGCCAGGCTCTCTTCATTCGACTAGCGGCTGCGCACTGTGAATGAACGCGCACCATGTCCGGCAAGACTCTGGAGCTTGAACATGAGATCATCGAGATGGAAAACCGGCTCGCGAGCGTGAAGGTCAAGGTTGAGAGCGAGCGTGAGGCGTGGAAGAAGAGCTATCGCACGGGCAAAAACGGCATGAAGTGGAAAAGCGCAGCTTGCGGACAACCGTCAACAGCAGCAGCAGTTGGGAGCTCCTCATCATTTTCATCTTCATCAGAGAGCAAAAGCGCAGGCGAGGACAGAAATTCGGAAGGAAGCGTGACCATCATGCCGTCGTACTGGGACGCGCTGGAGCTGGCGCAGTATCTTCAAACCAAGCAGCTGACTGCGTTTGCGCAGGTCGTGATCTACGAGCAGATCACGGGCAAAGCGCTCCTCGACACGCCGCCGGGGAAGATGCGACAGCTGTTCCAGGACGTCATTGCGTCAGACACGGACCCAAATTGGAAGATTTTCCTGCAGACCACTGCGAAGCTCCAAAAGTTGCAGAAGAAGCTGGAGAAATCGTCGAATTCTCTGCTTCCCTTTGGTCGCTCCGATGGTAACAGCGGGAGCAAATATACTGGACACGATCTGGGCTTACTAGCAAGTCCCCGTGGAACACCAACACTATTCCCACTGATCTCTCCTCGGATGCCAAGCCTCATGACAACTTCGATGAAAGCGTCCTCAACGGCAATGAATGGAGACGCCGAGAGTGACAGAGAGAGCGAGAGGAAGCGCATGAAGACAGCGATACCGCTGCGTAAATCACCAGGGAATGGGCAACAACTCGCTACGTGCTGGAACTGCGGGACTCGCTTCCCGCGCTCTCAGGGATCAGTTCGAGGCGGCGGCGGTGGTGGCGGACCGAATTCATCTTCGAAAACGCTCTCAACGCGGATTTTCTGCTCCAAGGAGTGCCAAGGCGCGATTGAGAACGCCGACATCAGTATCTCGTCGTCTGTTAGCGCCAGTTTGCAAGTTTCCAGTGCGCGCGACCCAAAAGAAGCAATTTTACATCACCCTCACAGCGGGGCTCCTTTCAAGTCGCGGCCATTTCACAAGCCCCAGCAGCAGAAGAGCAGTGGACTGTATTCCAAGTCGTCGATGGAAGGATTGGTTGATCTCCTCCAGGTCGCACACAAAGGGTCTCCCGCCTCAGCAGTTGATGAAGTGCCTCGACCACCACCTTCGTCGTCATCATCATCTAATGGGAAAGCCAATGGTGGCGCAGTCGTTCGCAAACGGATTGTGATGGCTGGCGGGTCATCGTCCCCTTCGGTGGCGTCCATTGTGTCAACTCGAGGCAACAACCTACCCGGTAGCATCCCACCACTAATCCTCACAAGCTGCAGTGAAGCGCCTCGGCAGTCCAAAATCTACCAGCAGTCCAAGTACAAGCTCGACCCGGACTTGTTCCAAGCGATCAGCATCACGCTTGCCTCGTGCTTTTACAATGGCGCTGCAGCATCCGGCACGAGCTTTACGCGCAAGAACCTGATGAAACTGCAAGAGTTCATCAGCGTGAAGACGTTGCACCACCTCAGCCTCACGTCTCGGTCCTGGTTTGAAGCGATCCACCACTCGTCGCTCGCAGATCCGCTCTGGGGGTTCCATTTGTTGCGAACATGGAAACGGAGCGACGAAGACGAGCTGCTCCTGTATGAGATTGGCGCGCTCACGAAGGCCGAGCGACCGCGTCAGATGATGATGAAGCTCACGCGCCAAGTGGGGCGCCTCGTGCTGGAGAACATGAAAGTGCTCTTGAATCCGGAAAACTGGCACTTGGCGACGCCCATGAGCTGCCATCCGAGCGTGATGTTGCAATCCGTGCTGCGAGCGGCACGACCAAGTACGATCGCAAAAAATAGCGGTGATGGTGGTGGGAGTCCTCGTCTGTCGCCACCGAAAGTAGATCTCTCCTTGTTTTCTTCGTCGTCTATTACTCCAGAGATGTTTGAGCAGATCGCGATCATCTACAACCGGAAGGGGGAGGTCGTCGCTGTGCGCGCGCAGGAGCTCATCCGTCCCGTGTCGGACGATCAAATGCTGACTGACATCCTCCTCGGAATGCGCACAGGCACGCTTCTCACAGTCGAGTGCAGACGGCTTCGCCTCTTTTCCGCGGCAAATCGTCTGCCTTTCGACGACTGGAAGATACTCCCGCAGTGCAGAGGTGTATTCGACTTCTTCTGGAGCTTGGGCGGTATCGGCGGTAACAACGGCAGTAACAATAACAACCAGCAGCAAGGAGCTGCTGCTGCTGAGTCCCCGATTCCAAGAGTGTGGCACCAGAAGATCCTCGAGCGGATGCAGAAGACCATGCAGCAGCGGCTCCTAGGGAAAGAGAGCGTCCAGCAAGTGCTCAAGGCGATCAACGAGCGCAACGGGCCACCGCAGGTGCTGATCTACCTCGAGAGGTTCCTCATATCGTGTCATGCGACTGGGATGGCGGCGACGCATGCCTCGAAGCGAAAGAAAGAGCTGCTCCAGCATTCATCGACGTCCAAGGTGCAAGGCTAACTAACGAGTGGACTGGCCACACATTAAAGAGGCCACCACCTCGAGACTTGGAGATTTTTTGACTTGGTGCAAGATAACCGCTGCATATGTACGGTAGACTCAGTCGAGGCTTTGACCACCAGGATCATCCAGAGACGTGTAAAGGAAAAAAGGCAGAAGAAGTGGTCCAATTTCGACACACACAATGCCCAAGCAAACGGGAGCGGGGCAACAGAATGTACCCATTATACAGTGCCGGAAATAGGAATAGGTTCAGTGACATTTTTGCTTCTTTTCAGCCAATAATTGGGTTGTTTCAGCTCTAATTTTACTCAATCGTAGTGCAGACAAAGACGAATCAAATGGCGTTCTTCATTCACAAATCC